>WITN01000309.1:0-92726 GCA_015025155.1 Lactarius quietus | reverse complement strand
TAGTAGGCGCACAATTGTGCCTTCCAACGACAGATGGGATGACGCTGCCAGGTGCAGCGGCGTGGACTGGTCCTCGTTCTGTGCGTTGACATCCAAGCCATGTCGGATCAGTAGAGCCACAGTTTCGGCACTCCACTTGGACGACGCCAGGTGCAATGGTGTCGAGTTGGTGTGATCTCGTGCAGTCACATCTGCCCCATGCTGAATCAATGACTGCACTGTTTCGGTCTTGTCTTTGAGCACTTTCGATTGATCTTCATTTTTGGGCCCGTCATCCTGACCGAAAATATCAGCCCGTGCTGAATCAACAGTGGTACAGTCTCGATACTCACCCGAGAAGATGCCATATGTAAGGGTGTCCTGTGATTCCTATCATGTGCGGTGACATCTGCACCGTGCTCGATCAATAGTCGCACTGTTTCTGCACTCCCAATAGACGACGCCAGGTGCAAAGGTGTCGATTGAGCCTCATCCTGCATGCTCACGTCAGCTCCACGATCTATCAATAGTTTTACAATGTCGGCTTTCAGGGGGGATATCCCATCGTATAATGACCAGTAAATGTCGTCCTATCCGCGTACATCAGCCCTGTGCTTGATCAAGAGTGATGCATCTTTGGTACTCACCCAAGACGATACCTGATGTAAAGGCGTCCTGCGCCTCATATCCCGTGCGGTCACATCCGCACCATGTTCAATCAACAACTGCACAATCCCAGAAGTCCCCCAGGATGATGCCATATGTAAAGGGGTTGAGTGGTTCTCGTCTTGTACCGTTACATCTGCCCCATGCTCGATCAATAACCGGGCTGTGTTGGTCTTCCGGTCGGCCATACTTCCACGAGGTGACTTGAAGTTGTTACCCAACTGGTCCATTTGCGTTAAGCATTACATCAAAATTGACAGTCATAGAACTCACGCTTGACGATGCTAAATGTAAAGGTGTCTTGTTACTTCGATCTTGTGCAGCAACATCGGCTCCATGCTCAATCAATTGCTGCACAGTTTGAGCAATCCCCCAAAACGCCGCCAGATGCAAAGGTGTCGAGTGGGTCTCATCCTTTGCCCCTACGCCTGCCCCATGATCAATCAATAGCCTCACTGTGTCGGACATGTTACCCAAACGCAACAGCCTATTACTATGACTTTCCTGCCCATGTATGTTAGTTCTGTGGTGAAACAAGAGTGAGGCTGATTTAGTACTCACCCATGACGATGCAAGATGCAAAGGTGTCCTGCGGATCCGGTCCCGGGCAGAAACGTCCGCACCACGCTCAATAAGTAGTCTCACAATCTCAGAATTTCCCAAGGATGACGCTAGATGCAACGGGGTTGAGTTGCTTTCATCTTCTGCTGTCACATTGGCCCCGTGATCGATTAATAGCACTGCAGTTTCGGCCTTTTCATTGTACTTTGCAGGATCTACTCGGTAGCGACCATCGAACTGTCCATTTAGATCAACACCGTGCTTTCCGGGTCAACAGTAAACAGTTATGGGACTCACCTGAGACAATGCTAGATGTAGTGGCGTCCTGCGGCTCTCATCTAGTGCGGTAACATCTGCACCATTCTCTAATAATAGAAATGCAGTTTGAGAACTCGCAGAGAATGCAGCCAGGTGCAAGGGCGTTGAGTGGTTCTTGTCCTGTGTAGACACAACTGCACCATGCTTGATCAATATTCTCACGGTTTCAAGCTTCGCATTCAATTTTGCATCATCGGGTTTCAGCCTGAAGTCTTGGTAATAATCCTGTCCTTTACATCAGCCTTTTCTGGATCATGAGAGACGACGAAGTTGTGGTACTTTCCCAAGCTGATGCCAGGTGCAAAGGCGTCCTGTGGTCCTCGTCTTGTGCAGCGACATCCGCGCCGTGCTCGATCAATACCTTCACAGTTTCAGCACTTCCGTGTAAACATGCTAGATGCAGAGGCGTCGAGTAGGCCGCATCTTTCAAAGTCGCGTCTGCCCCGTGCTCGATCAATAGCTGCACAATTTCGACCTTGTCCATGGTTGGTTTGGGATCGGATCCCTGGAAGTTGCTGTCGTCCTGATCATTCACATCAGTACTACCATGGATTAACAGTGATACAGTGGTGATACTTACCCAAGATGATGCTAGATGCAAAGGTGTCGAGTGGGCCTCATTTTGTACGGTGAGGTCTGCGCCATGTTCAATCAAGAGCTGCACGGCTCTCACAAAGCCCCAGGATGACGCCATATGTAAAGGCGTCGATCTCGTCTTGTCCTGCGCAGTCACATCTGCCCCATGCTTTATCAATAGCCGTATAATGTCGACCTTCGCATTACGATTCAGTCGGCCTTCCGAGAAGATGCCGCCATCATCCTGTACTTGGCATCAGCGCTCGGTTGAAATAAGAGTGACAAATTTTGGCACCCACCTGACATGACGCGAGATGCAGAGGCGTCTTGTAATTCCAGTCCTGTGCGGTGACATCTGCTCCGTGCTCGATCAATATCCGCACGGATTCAACACACCCCAGGAGTGATGCTCTGTGTAATGGGGTCAAGTTGGTCTCATTTTTTGCGTTCACATCTGCGCCGTTCTCTAACAAAATCCGCACTATCTCAGGGATCCCAGAGAATGATGCCAGATGCAAAGGCGTCGAGTGGGTCAGATCCAGCGCGGTCACGTCGGAACCATGATCAACCAATAATCGGACGGTTTCAACCGCGCTGCGGAGCTTGTCTGCATCATCCTCGCCGCGTCGAATGTCCTACCCAGTCAGTTATATTAGCCTTCAGCATAGAGAGAGATGCAGTTTGGGACTTTCCCAACAATCCGACGCCAGATGCAGAGCCGTCCTGTAGCTCCGATTCTGGGCGGTGACATCTGCCCCTCGGATTAACGGCTCCCGTACAGTTTCAAAATGTCCACTGCGTGACGCCAAGTGTAACAAAAGATTGTCGTTTTTGCCTATCGCATCAACATATGCACTGCGACGCTGGTGTCCCTTTGCCTCATTTGCTACCACATGGAACGCGGTCTCGTGATTGTCCCATTGTGAGTTTACAACTACACCAGGCTGCAATAGCCACTTGACAACATCGACGATGCCCTCCTGAGATGCGAAGTGGAGTAAAGTCATATCGTCGTCGTCCCTGATATTCAGGTCCGCGCCTGCCTGATAAAGTAGCTCTGCGATATGTAAGTGACCGCCGTACAGTGCTGCAACCAGTGGGGCAGGGTTTTGACCAAATCCACCAGTAACATGGTGGGGATTCTCAGCGATGAGTTGTGTTACCAGGTCATGGAACCCGCACAGTGAAGCATAGTATAAGGGGGATCCGTGTTGTCCCTTGCTGTCGTAGAACCGGTGGAGTCCTGAACCTATAACTCGATCGGTATAAAGCTCGAGCCACAAGTCGATATGTGGTTTCGCGAAGTCAAACAGACGACGGATCCCATCCTCTACATGCGCCCACACATTCTCGAATCGGGCATGGTCCACCCAGTGCATTGAGGCATAAGATGTCAGATAAGAGACAGCCTGCGCATCGTCATCTTCTGATCGGAGTAGGATTCCTAAGCAGGCCTTTGCAATGACAGTGTGCGCTGGCTCGGGACGTATATGAAAGCGTGATATGTCTGCACTTGAAGTAGCTAGGCGATCCGAGGTCAAAAATTCTTTGACCGAAAAGTGGGAAAATTGGACATTGCGGCGGGACCCCTTATGCCAGCGATCTTCGACGACTGAAATTAAGCTTGAGCACGTAGACAAAACGGCTTCTTGCAGGTCTTTCGACCGCCAATTTTCCTTCAACTCCGGTATCCCTCCTTTGGCCTCAAAGTCGAGCGCAAGAATCTCTGCGAGCTCCCCTAAGTCAAGTGGACACATTGCCATGGCGAGACATTGTAACAGACGGTACGCATACAAGTCGTTGGTCGTCCCGATTTCCCTCAGCACTCGCGCATATGTCTCGTCGAGAGTCGCAGGTAGTTGGCTCAGTATATGCGGGACATTCTGTGGAAGGCAATGTCGCAGCGTTTCCAGCTGGCAGAAAACCCATCGGAACCTGATAGCAATAAGCAAGCGTCATCTAGATCCCTCATATACACTTACATTCCGTCAGCTCGTTCTGAGAGCGTCTTGATGACCAGATCCTTATCGTCCTCCCTCCACCTCTTCATGGGCGTGTTTGCGCAAGAATGGACCACAGATTTGATATATTCCTCAATATCTTCTTTTTGACCGCTTTCGTCGTGAAGGGACACCGAACACCAAGCGAGGCCCTTAAGTGCAGACCGGATGTTGACCTCTGGTCGACTAGTCACGCAGATACGGAGGTTTGAAAGGCGCAGTCCAACAAGCTCCTTCACAGCGTCAAGGACCTGTTCGCGTGCTGTTGGAATTCCAGAGATATTGGGACACTCGTCAAGAGCGTCCATGATCAAATAAACCGGACGCTGATTGGGAAGGTTGAGCATCTCTTTTAGGCAGCCCATCAACGCGCTGTCACTGGGCTGAAGTGAGCCTTTGGCATATTCCTCATAGAGCCGAGATAGTACGCCGCAGAAGGGGTCAGAACAAGTAGCAAGTTGGATAAGAAGTGAGCGGAGGAGATCGCCGAGGGATTGCTTGCCGACATCCCGAAAATCGAAATAAAAATAAGCCAAGGAAACAAGTCCAGCCGTGCGCAGAGTTTTGATATCGTTGATTATTGCGGAGCTTCTCGGTAATCGTGAGTCACTGATATGCGGGAGAAGAGGAGCGACTGACCATAGAATGCTCTTTCCGGAGCCAGCTATGCAATAGACAGTCGTTCAGATCTCGGAAGCCGGTAAGAGTAAAAGATGCTTACGTTTCCCGTGGATCCACAGCAGGGAACCGGCGGCCTTCCATTTCTCAACACTGTCACCTTTACAGAACCACTCGGTCGTCCCCTCGAACTGACGGCCGCATGCGAAGTTGTGATTCATGGACGGATCAGAAGGAGATTGCCATTTTCTAAGGCTTTCAAGCAGTTGCTTCTCTGCGAATGTGTTAGATCCATCACCGTCGGCGAAAAAGGGAGCAATGACGAACGTTTTACATCGTCTACCTTGTGCACCATTGTTTGCATGACACTTTGAGCTTCCATCGCTGCTTGTCTGCCGTCTAAGTGGTCCAACTTAGGGATGAGGTAGACTACTAGTTGAACAGGGTTACGCACCATCTATGATCGTTCTCACGTTTACCTTGACCTCTTCCACATTCTTGTCAATATTATCGGCAAGCCTCATCACCTCCGCACTGGCCATCCGAGCCTCTTCATTCGTCATTTTGTCGAGCCTTTTCAGGCCATCTTCTAGCCTCGTTATACCAGCAATCTTCTTTAGAAATTTTTCTATACACGCATGACCCTCTAGCGACTTAATATGAGGGATGAACTCACTCGCACGACTCTGCTTCATTTCTCTGGTGACCGTCCCAAGAATATCCAGGACCTCGACCATGATCTTCGTCATCATGTTCGTCATCGCCGGAGTTGGTCGGACAGTGGTATAAACCTCGAGTCGTCTGAAGAAATTTTCGATGCGTTCAAAGATCTCGATCAGGATGTCTTGGCTTGCTTCGACATCCTTGGCCGTCTGAGAACCTCCAGCGTCACAAGAGCCCGCACAGGTGAAAAAACTAGGTCACTTACCTGGAGAAGAACACCCACACCAACGAATATCACTTTCGCAGGAGAGAAAACCTGCGGGGACGTTATCAGAGCGAGATCGTCGACAGATCAACAGATCGATTTTCACCAAACTAATCCCTTCGCCAAGTGTCTCCGAAAATGCAAGGAGCACGTTGATGGTCGGATTAAGCCATCTATGCAATCTCTCATCGCTGCTCTGGGCTTGGTTGAACTGGTCGACCTGGTCTTGAAGTATGGCCAGAATCGCCGCGGGAGAGTCGCATTCATCAAGTTGGGCAGCGAGTGGATGAGCGTCGAGTTTCTGTTTAGTCTTCTTTTTATATTCCTTGAGAGCTTTATTGAAGATGACTCTGAAATTGGAGGAGGAATTCGTCGGTATGGGAGGCCTAGAGGACGGGCCAGGAGCGGGTGATTGACTCATGGTGAGGGTATGGTGGCACGAACGCGGTGGAGTGATAAAAAGTCCGGAGGGGCGGCGGCGACTAGTTCGTCAGTCGCGGCGAGCAATTCCGAAGTGACGCCGGTTCGTTGGCGAGAGTATGCGAGACAGCGAGTAGTCTTCGAGCAAGACGCGAGAGAAAGATTGCCTTGTGAGAGGAGAGCTTGAGGGCAGACGAGATGGAAAGGAGACACAACTGGATGTTGATTTCAAGAGATACGCATACTGTTTTTATACATGGGTTTTACATTTTCTAGGAAACGGAGTCAAGGATAACGGAACAAAAGTAAACATACTGATGAATGGTGTACAACAGGGGTGAATGCGGAATAGGAGGAAAACAATAAAGGGGATACTAGGGATTTCGTCGGTCTTGTACCGAAATAGGAGTCGGCGTATAGAAATGCAGATCTGGTAATTGATGAAACCGATGTTAAGATGGACTGGTCGACCACCGCGTTTGTGCGCGAGTGGTGGTGCGTTTTTGTGGCGCTCGAGTCGGCCGGGTCGAGCGTTGCCGAATTGCAACACGCGGCAACGTGATAGTTCTTCCAGATTCGGGTGTAGGTCGATAGGCGCTCATCTGACAACGTGACGACATCGTCAACATGGATTCCAGTCTATAGATAAGACGCCAGTACTGCCAGTACTCACAGAGGTCGAGAAGTCAAGGCGAAAAAGACGCCAAGGGCGCTGACGTCGCCTCTTGTCAGACGCCTGGGGAAGCAAGGCGACGGAATAAACTAGCAAAGTTTGTTCATTACAAGATTTATTACCCCCCGCTGGCTCGGAGTCTCGGACAGATCCGACTATTGGCAGATCAGAGAAAGCAGGGCGTTTGAGCAGCGTAGTGAAATGCATTGGTCGCTGCGACCGGTCTGGGCCATGGGACCGTACCCTGGTAATACAAATGGTAAAAAAATGTTGGTCATGATGAAAGTTTGTACGTTTTTTTTTTGGAATCCATTATTGTGCGCCTCGGGGAATATTACCCCACGTAGCACTTCCCTATCTAAATACAAATGCCTGAGTCAACATGTGCGATCCGCGTTTCCTGCTCCGATATCTTAAGTCCCCCGCACTCCCTATGAGGGGAGTGACTCAGCTTCCCGTCAAGCGTCGATAGTTGCGGGGCGGGCGAGCCGCCTTAATGTGAGGTGCGATGCTTGCTGTGTCCGTTCTTGAGCGATCCGGTTGTGCATGCTTCCTACGCCTTCCGCTCCTTTCTTCGTGTCTTGAACGGACCCTTGTGAGGTCCGGCGAGTCGTGGGGATGAGTGGTGATGATGGTGGGATGTGTGTGTGGCGTGGTGTGAGCGTCTGAAGTTTATACGTGCTGACGGTCGCTCATAATTCTGCTTACCGTCGAGAATCTTTTTGAACCAACACACGAAAGAAAATCCGCTGCGGTGATTCTTCAATTGGTTTCTACAGTACGGCACAGGAAATGTCCAAACAACCTTCACCATGTGGTGATGAGGGATTTAACACGTTACGTTCCAAACTCTCCAAGCTACACCCTTAGCATCGGCGCTCGATGAACAACCCTCAACTTATCATAGAAAAGCTCTTACTCGAATCGGGTTTCCCACATATCCCACGCGGAGTCTCCAATCGTCTTAGAAACCTCTTCTACGCGCCACACCGCACGCCAGCCCTCCCATGCCAGAGCAATCACGCGTGCGGGGTCGAGGTCCCAATGTTCGACCTGCCTCATACGAGGACAAAGACTCAAAATATAGCGCGCGCGCTCATCGTTCTCCTCTATCGCAGTGCTTTCCGGATCACGAAAGATTGACACGCCGCGGAAGACCTCAAGTTCAGGCAGCGCCGCAAGCACCTCGACCCACTCGCCCTACCGGCCACTCACGTCAGCGCGCACGCGCGTAGACTTACTTATGCAAGGAACGTACCATGTGTACAGGCACAGGCGTGACGGGCGAATGCTCGTGCCAGTAATCGACCGCGGGTAAGCGTAGCCACCGAAGGCGTGGGAACAGCCGCACAGCGCGCACGAGAACCGCGATGGTCTCGAACGACGCAACCTCGAGGCGGCGCAACGCATCCCTGCGCATATGTGCGAGCGCCTCGAGCGCCGCCGCGTCGACGCACAAAGACCCCAGTGCGTCCAGAGCGGCACCGCCACGCAGGAGCGCGCGGCCCGCGGCGCCGGGGCTGCGTGGGACATCTTCCACGTGTAGCGTGCGAAGTGCGGGTAACGCGCCGGCGGACAGTGTGTCTGGGTCTAGGTGCTTCCATGCGACGTGCTGAAGCGTCGGTGTGCGCTCGAGCAGCATGGCGAGCGTGCGGGCATTGGACAGTGCTTCAGGCGCGAGAATGTCGAGTGCGAGAGCTTGTAGGTGTGAGAAGCGCACGTCGTGCAGGAGATTGTGCAGGTCGAAAGATGGGTCGTGCACTGCAAGCGTGAGGCTCTAGCGTGAAAGTGTATCAGATAAGAGGAGAAGAGGTGGGAGGCAAACAGTACCTCAAGCGACGGAGAGTTGCGTAAGACCCGGGAGAACTGGACGACGCTCGATGGGTGTCGGAGGAATGCGGCGTGCTTCACGCTCAGGGACGTAAGGTTCGAGATAGACCATAACTGCAGGCGTGAGCGTCAGCGTCGGCACTGGTTAAACACGGTCAGCAGACGAACCGAATTCATCTGCACTTCGGCAGTGGATCTTGGTGGCGACACGGGCACGTCACGCGGCGGCTGGGAATACTCAAGGCGCCTCAAGGAGCCGCAAGCGCCCGCGACGACGGCCGCCCAGAACTTCATCTCGGCCGCGCGGCACTCTGGCGCGCGACCGCGCCACAAGGACCCAGAGAAGACCAGCGTGTGTAAGTTCGGCATAGCACGCACGGCGCTCGCCACCACTTCCAGCGTCTCTGTATTCCATCCATTGCCACGTGGCTTACAGGTCCCGCCCACGCCTGCGCGCTTAAGTTTCACAGCTGACGTGGCGGATATGAGGGCAGTACTTGGTGCGCGCTCTGGGAGGAAACGATCTTCTTCCGACTGGTCGAACAGTACGAGACACCGCACGCCAGCCGCGCAGTTCGGGCGTGAGGCGATGGTCACCCAGGGGGTGGGGCCGCGCTGACCGTGGATACGGATTGTACGATATGCGGCGTGTGCTGGTAATACTATGTGGGCGAGGACATGGCAGGACAATGCGAGAGAAACGAGGTCGCGGTGGGTAGCGACGAATGATGCGATCAAGTCGAGAAGTTCTATCGGGAGCTGCAAGAGGAGAGAGGTCCTAAAAGCGAGGGGTGCCACTATTGGCGAGGAAGAGGGGACTTGATCGAGCAGGATAGCCTACAGCACATGGGCGGAAATGAGTAATGGGGTAAGACGCGGTTAGGGTATGCCAAATATACAAACCATGCTCGCAACAGGAGGACAAAAGACAACACAAAGCTGGCATGTTGGCTGACTGCTTTATGTGTTGATTCTGCGAAGAAGAATCTGCATATGGCCTAGGGTCAAAACCATCCGGGAATCTTGCTGGGAATTCAAGCACTTGCAAGGTAAATCATCATTGAAGACGTGGGAGAAACATTCATGATTCATCAGCGTGTGACGTTCATGCCTAAATTAGGAAATCAACTTTCCTCGGCGGCTTTTCGAGTCCGAGTCACTACTTCGCTGTGCAGGATGGGCCAGTGCGGCGCAAGGAAAGTAGGCCGGCGCGTTGCACGGGAAGTCAACATCGTCAGAAGGTACTAAGACCGTGCCTATAAAGCGAGGTAGCCAGTGTGAGAAGGGCACCAACAGGGTGCATGATGTGTAGCAAGCGTTGGATAGTTATGGCTCTGAAGGCAAAGAAAGCATAGACTCGGCGGAAGCAGAAAGTGCTTCCCGACCCAAAATGGGGATAATTTCTTCCAAGGCGAGGTCACCACGAGTGGGCGAGCTCCCGAACGCCGGCGCCAAGGGACCTAGCGATTTTTGAGCCTGACAGATGGGAAAAAGAAAAGCACTGGATAGGTGGTGGCCCGGAAGAGAGGAAGGTACAGTACACATGCCGCATCATGCATCAGTGCTCGACGTCTCAGCTTGGGCCTTATCCCTTAGCCTGGCCCTGACCAGGGAGCTGCACGACAAAGTTTCATATTTGTGTACGGGCATAGAAAGACAACGTATGGATTTATGAGCTTCTGTCCCATCCATACACCTCATCACCCACCCCCGGTCTCGAGCTCATGCCTTGGCGGCCTTCAGCACCTTGCGCACCTTATCGCGCCGTGCCTTTTTGTGGACCAAGACTTGGAATCGCTCGAAGTCGGTGAGTGTTCGTCGCTTCCCCGCAGCTGCGCGTTTCTTTGCCCATGCAGACGAGTCCCATTTTGAAACCACGTCAGCCTTCTCCACGTACTTCTTCACGGTGCCAGTGCCGGCACTGCGCGGGAGGCTTGGGACGGTGAGCGATGTGAGCGTGAGGTGTCGATATGGGAATGATTGACGCGGAACACCAGTAGTAGGGCCATCGATAATTGCCTGGGAAAGTGGGTGAGGGAGAGGTGTCTACGATGTGACTTTTGTGATACTCACCCTGTTGTGGTCGATTATTTCGACAATAACAGCGATGCGGCCTGCTTGTGGGCCCGATTTGAGGAGCACAACTGTCATCTGGTGAATTCGCGGTTACGAAGGACAAAGAATCGGAGCTCACCTCGGCCAACCTCTACGAAGCGTGTGAAATTTGAATCCAGCTAATTCACAAGAGATGTTAGATTTCGTTTCGAGACCATCGGAAGCCCTTGCTGAAGAGAACGGAGACATCCAACAAGACATCGTTGCATCCACAGGTCCAATGGGAGATTCACCTCCTGATCTGTTCCTGACGCCTAAGGGTATGCGAAATAACACTCACAGGCATGACGATGGGGATATTTTGTTGTCGGTTGTCGTCGGGTGCCTCCTTGACGTTGCGTTGTGTCTGTGTCTGTGTTGATGAGGCTTGGGCGGAGTCTCAATTGAGTTTACATTAGCTCGGACTTTTCCGCCATGACTAGCCAAGACAAACATCGCACAACAGCGTCTCTCCCAAGACGACCAACTGATTCCTGCAATGGGAACCTCATACGCCGCTTTGCCTAACCAAAAGCGTGCGATCGCGACTCTCTCATATGCATGCGGTCTTAGGGTTCTCCAGTCATTTAGGGCCTGTTCGGTGCACGGAATTCGGCGCCTCGGCGCCAAGTGGAGCCAATTTCCCCCACCTGGGGGAAATTGGCCACACGGCGCCGTGGAATCGCTCGCCGAACGCACCTCGGCGCCAAAAAATGAAGTCCGTTTTTTCATCTAGATCTCATCACGTGTAATGACAGACCGTCACACCGAAGTAATAACATGTAAATTACCGTAACTAATCTAATCATTATCATCATCGTCACCACGCTCTCCCTCCCCACCTCAATTCATGGACGCCTCTGTCGATCTCACGGACGAGGACTCAGATTCCGAACTCGAAGAAGATCTATTGGTCTGCAGTGCCGTGGCTATTGGCTGTGCGATGCTCTTGTATGGCTCACAGTTCGTCAAGATTCCACAACACACGCCGGTTCTCACTGGGCAGCTGTGGCTTGACGAACTTCTTTGCGGGCACGATGGACGGTTTTACAACGAAATCGGAATGCAAAAGATCGTATTCCTTAGGCTGGTAACTTTACAGACATCTCACGCGCGTACTAATTTGGTAACATGTCACTTGGCAAAACTGCAGGAAGGATCGCTTTAGAAAGACGTAGAAAATACTGTCATTACCCTCTTGTACAAAAAATACATTCGTTGTTGCTTGCACATGACTTGTGCGCCATTAATCCGAGTGGCTTTCAGATCGCGCGCGAGCATTAACGATAGACATATATTACCAAATTTAAATAACATATGCATTTCATGGTCACAAGTCACTTTCGGGGCTGTGGTTTCGAAAGTGTGGAACAGGTTTTTTCGTGCGCCGTTTTACTAGGGCTGCGCCATGGAGCTTTTGCTCCAGCTCCGTGTCGCAACGTGCACCGAACGGACAAGTTGCGCCACGGCGTCGGGTCGGGGCAGAGTTTTTTCATTGGCGGGCGCAATGTTGCGCCACGCGTACACCGAACAGGCCCTTATATATTGTTCTCTCAATCGTTCGACGACGAATTACGGCGTTACGACGCGAATAGACGCCTCTCTGAAAGATTCTATCTTATAAGTTACCTACATTCTTCTCTCCCTTCCACTAGTCGTCCCTCTCAAGCCCCGCGTTGTCCTTGGCTATGGCTCTATTATTTGTCACCACCTGGTCACTGTGCGTATGGTCTGAGATCTCGTTCTTATTCCAACTCTGACAGCTCTCACCATTTAAGTGAACTGGTTAGTATCGTGCCACAGGTGGTGAGTGGTCTCAAATTTCTCCTGCGCTGCACCATAGGCAACTCCTTCCATTTACAACCGGCGTCATCAAGCGCCAGGATCACCAGCCAAGGCAGTAAAAAATTACGTAGTGAAGGTGTGCCGACGTCACGCGACCTAGACTCTCAGTCCACCCCACCTCGTCCCCCACAAGTCCGTCATATCGTGTGCTGGAGCGCCTCGTGCCTGGGCAGCATGTGTTGGCTATCTTTGAGTTCGTGCCATGTTTTACCTTGGCGCAGAGGAAACTCACGGCGCGAAGATCCTGATAATGCCGACTGCGAGCGAGTCTGGCCAACAACTGCCGCTGATACAGTACTACGAAGACCCCACACATTGTCCACTGTCATCCTTTCAGTAGTCTTCGTGTACCACTACTTTGCTCTCAGGAGGTTTGACTATGTAGCGCCAGGAAGGGGGACAGAGGAAGCGATTCGGCGCCTTAGAATCAACGTGGCGATCTGTATTCCTGTGAAAGATTGAGTTGCTGACAGGCAGTAGTACTAAGTGAATACAGAAAATAGTTGCATAGATAACTGGCGGAAACACGAAGCGTTTCTCGATCGGGAATGAGGGCTACGCAGTGTCTGAGTGAGATTGCAACGACGAAGTCGGAGTGATTCGATGAGGGATAGACATGGCACCGTTCACTCAAAGATTACGTTACTATAGTCGTATGCATATGCTGCCTTGTGCGAGAGTCGCGTTGTTCAACCGTGTGATTAAATGTGAAATAAGTTACGCTGTACAAGTGTCTGCCAGTGTAAGGCAGGGCCAAGGGCCCGAACGTGCAGGGTGCTGATACTTTCCAGTCGGAAGCGTGTAGGCAGGGAATCGACGGGGAGTTGGGAAACGAAGATCATGGTGGTCTCCTAGACCGGTGACCGTCTGTATATGAAGGAGTGAACCTGTGATATACATCAGCTTTCTCCGAGTCATATACAGGCTGGTCACGAGCCAAATGGTCGCCAGCTATGTACCGCAGCAGAGGTGCCGCGTGTAGTCATTGATGCCTAAGAGGTGCAAGCCGCAGGCCGATCTTGTCGTTGGATACCTGCGGGAGTTAGAGATGGGGAGGTTTGGGTACGTCGGACTACGCACCTCGGCTGCGATGGACCAGTTTCTCGTATAGCATCAGGGAAAGGGCAGGGTCTTCACAGAGGGCTTTGGGGACTTGAGGAAGTAGAAAAAGTCACGAAAGTCAAAAAAGCCGCAAAGACCGCACGACTTTTTTATACTGGGTCCATTTTCTTCAGAAAGCACGTTTCGACTTTTCAAAGCCGGCCGTGCATTCTCAAGATCATAAAGACCCTGCATCAAGACTGATAACCACTTATATAAAGTCCAATAAAGTCCAACCATGAAGAGAAAAAAGGGTTTCATTTCGCAGGCCTGGTGAAACGGCGTGACCTAGGAGGGTATCATGACAAGATTTACGGTACTACATCCCTTCCCCAACAAGAACAGTATCGTAGCGCGGGTCAAGCAACTCATCATCGTCAGAATCGGAATCAACAAACTCCACATCTGGCTCCACATCCCTCGTCTCCACACCCCTCACTGTCGCACGCTGCTTCCCGAGAGTTTCCTGAAATGCTAGCACCTTTTCAAAGATGTCGTCCCATTGTTGATCTTTGAGAGTCGATATTTTGTTGAGGAACACAGATGCACGTTTGATGACCTTGTCGCCGCATGGGGTGACGAGAATATGATCACCCCAATTGGTCTTTGAGAATTCGGCGCTTTTCTTCTCCGTAGGGAGCCGAAACGACCCAGTCGTGGAGTACAGGAGGGCACGATGAACCTGATCGAACGTTAGGACAGTCTTTGAAACTGTGAGATACAGAAACGAAACAAACCGCCTGAATAGAGTATATTAGAGCACCAATGGGCTTCTCCTGCACACGATACTCTGCGTTGACAGTGTTGATGACTTGTATATGCTCAAAGAATGTTCGCGCAACGAGTCGGCCTTGGAAAATCCCCTGGAAAAAGGCTGGGGATGAGAGTGATCAATGACTCACAACGAATTGAAACGTTACCTCTTGCTGGGCAGATGGGTCATCATAAGCCGACTCCCAGATGAAGGGACGCTTCTTATCGGACATATCATCAGTGTCGCCAAGAAGTTTTTGAACAAACGCGGCTCTTTCTTCTTGTGTTTGCAAGCCTTGTTGGGTGAATTCGATGATGAGGGCCTTCTCTGCGGTATCCGCAAACTTATGTATCCAACTTGATATCGCACGTTTAATCTAGAGAGTTGTTATTGAGCAACGCGCATAAACACCGAGAACAGGTCACTTGTCCAACAGTGGCCGAGAGTTTCGCAAATGAACGTAGCTTGAGGGAGCAGAACATGGCATGTACTATGCACACGACCGCTATCTCAGGCCGTGTCTCCAGTAATGAGAATGATGAAAAAAAGGCACTCACAAGCGTCTTAGCAACGATGAAGCGGTAGCAGTCGGTATCACCATCGTCGAGTGGGTGATCGGCACCAAAGACCAGGTTCCAGATCTCGATGATGGTATCGTCACATGGGGTATTCCATGGCTTCAACGCACCTGTAGTATCTAAAGCGATAGGAAGGATTTTTCTCTTGAAATCGTTTTTGGTACCCATGGGGAGGCTTTCGTATGAGATCTCTTTCTTCTTCTGAGCCTGACATTTATTGGTGGCAAGGCGATTGGTACGTGGAGATGGCATAGAGTGAATATCCTGGATCTTGGTGATAGACTTAGGGCCCACAGTCAGAATGTGAGACGCATACTATAGTTGAATGCAACATGCCTTGTACCTCGAGCTCAACTTCTTCTCCAGCTCAATACTACCCTCACGTTCCAGCTTAACATCGTATACTAACACCTCGTCATCGGGTGCAAACCCACCATACCCATAAGACGCATCGGCATCGCTACTAGCTGCACGAGATAAAGGTCGATCAACAAGGCTTCCATGTTGGCTGCCAGTGCCGGTGTTGCAGGTGATGGTGTCACTGTCAATCTCAGAGCCGGTCACAGAAATCCCAGAGCTTTTTCTAGGAAGTACACTGGCTGCGGCCTCGGTTTGAGTCTGGATACGTTGTACTTGCTGCCAGTTGGGTACCAGTCCGGACCGTGGGTGAGAGCTTTTCGCCGGTTTTGATGACGGCCTATAATTAAAGAAACTTAGCATGAGGAAGTCTACTTTGGGAAGTCTTACCCTCTCTTCGATCCTGCCGTTATCTTGCCACGGTCTAGACTCGGACTCGGACTTGGTTCAGCGCTTATTGCCGCAACTGCCGCACTGATTTGGTCTCGAGCAATGAGGCCCTTTTTCGGTTTCTTACCAGCTTTCACCTGTATCTTTGTGTCCGGTTCCTCGTTCTCAAGTTCGGGCCCCTCACTGCCTGTGGCCGGCTCCTCATCCGACTCGGTCTCAGACTCCGGGCCACCACTGCCTTTATACTCACTCCCGCTTAGATCAGATTCTGCAAGGAGTGCGGCAAACTTAGGGTCGTCATCTTCAAACGTTGCGCCTTGGTTGTCTGTAAGTCTCTCGTTTCCCATGACAAAGGCTCTGCTCACATTTTTGAGTTGCTTGACGACCGTCGACTCTTGCCTCTGGGTCCCGTGTGTCTGGTTCTATGTCTGATGGTACTCCTTCCCGTACTAGTCAGTTTTTCCTCTTTTTGGGTTTCACAAAGCAGTAACATCACCATTGTTCAGGGTTTGACTGGTGGCAGCCGATGTATTAGTACGGCTGGCACTCTTCTTTGTTTTTTTCACAGCCCGAGGAGTCTCTTCCGGTCCTTCAAATTCATCTTTCGTGGTACCGATATCCAAATTAGCGCATTGTCAGTAAGTCGTCAACCGTGATTATGAGTAGTACCTTTATTGTCTGTGTCAGGTTGGTTTCTGGTTCGCTTTGCTCGGAGCTGGGTTATTTTGTCGACGGGATTGTTTGCTTGTCTTTCCATGTCTCTCGTCTTCTGTTTTGCTGCACTCTCCAACTCGGCCACTCTTTGAATATTGCGCTTTTCTGCCTCTCGGCTTGTTCCTTCGCTGCGACCTTTGCTTGCTTTTCTAAGGCGACTTCCTGTTTGCTCCGACGCTTGGGCCCACGGTCGACCATACCTGGATGGGCATTGGCATTCGACGCTCGAGTAACACGATCGGCCATGAATGCCTTGGGGGAAAGTTGTATGATGGGAGAGAGAAGGGACGGCAAGGTTGGAACAGTTTTTGGTTAGTGTTGACCTCCACCGATCACCTGTCGGACCTCATATTTTGCTGATTTAACTGCACAGTTCCTACCCTCCAATTAGGGACTCCGATGGCCACTATATCATGCCGAACACTCCGTGTCATGTATCTGCTAGACTGTACACTGCACCACTCGCAATGCAGAGGCGATCGTCACACAATTCTCGTGTTTTTGCTTGCCCACATAAGTGTAACCTGTACTGTCGCACGACAGGTGGACTCACTCAACATCGTGCCAAATGCCGTCGAAACCCGACTAATTGCCGTGCCAATGCATCAAGACTCTCTCCCACTCCACCTCAGACCCCGTCGCCGCCCAGCAGTCCTCTAGCAAATCCTTTCGCGTCACCTGCCCCTCAAACACCTGACAATACCGGTCGAAACTCACATCCACCTACTCCCTCTTCTGCTTCCGAACAGGATCAACACCAGTGGACGACAAATGTGAATGGTGTAAAGACTCGGGTCCATCCATATCTCAATGGTTTGCTCTTTTTCCAACTCAGTGGTTTTAACTCACTACATCGCTGATATCAAACTGGCCCAGGGCATCCTTGTGATGCGGACGGTTACGATTTACCCAGTGATGCTCCCCCAGCCCCTGAGGAACTGCGTGGAGAGGACGATTTCTTCCCTTACTCCTCACGCCCCGAGTTCGAGCTTGCTGACTTTTTATATCGGACGGTTCAGATGGCTGGGACCAAAATATCGGATTTAATGGACATCTGGGCTGCGTATCAGCGAATTTATGATGTCGACGCTGAACATGGACCCCCGTTTTCGAACTGTCAAGACCTATACAAGACAATTGATAGTACAGAGGTTGGGGATGTGGCTTGGCAGGCCTTCTCGGTGGAATTTGATGGGGAGAGTTCCGGTGACTTGGAGATTCCGTCATGGATGAGGAAGACTTACGAGGTCTGGTTTCGAGACCCTCTTCAGGTTGCAGAGGCCCAGATCGCTAACAAGGATTATGCGAGCGAGATAGATTATGCGCCTAAGCGGGTGTTCAGCAAGGAAGAAAAACGCCAGTATTCAGACTTTATGTCCGGAAACTGGGCATGGGAGCAGGCTGTATGTTGTTTTTCTATTCCATCAGTAAATGCGTAGCTAAACTGATTCCACAACATGGCGTTTGCAACATTGCATAGGACATCATTGCAAAGGATCCAGAGGCACATGGATCGATGTTTGTGCCTATCGTTCTCGGAAGCGACAAAACTACGGTTTCTGTTGCAACCGGGCAAAACGAATACTATCCACTGTATGCCTCGATTGGCAATGTCCAGAATCATGTAAGGAGGGCACATCGAAATGCGGTGAGCCTGGTAGGGTTCCTTGCAGTCCCAAAGAGTGGGAATTTTTACGCAAGTAATATATTGCAAGATAAATTAACTGAGATCGTGACTCTTAACAGCCGATAAGCAACACGAGGATAGCCTCGAGTTCCGAAAATTTCGCCGTCAGCTCTTCCACAGTTCCCTCACACATATCTTACACTCACTCAAGCCATGGATGACCAAGCCACGGATCACGCGGTGTGGAGATGGACATTTGAGACGCGTCATTTACGGGTTGGGCCCCTACATTGCGGATTACCCGGAGCAAGTGCTCCTTTCGTGCGTTGTATCTGGGTGGTGCCCCAAGTGAGTCTCCCTTTCTTTTGTACTACCAAGACTATGACATCGCAATTTTACTCGAATTTAGATGCACCGCTCGACCAACAAATCTTGACGATGACCCAACAGCGATATTGCGGTCACATCATCACGCGAGTGCATTGCAAGAGGCGTTTGAAAGTGAGCCAAGGGTTCTATGGGATGGATATGGCATTATCAATTATGTTACTGTACGTGATCATCTGAGTCTTTCCTGGCATCATTTACTCATCCCGCTAGCCTTTCACGGCGCATTTTCCACGAGCCGATATTTATGAGCTCCTATCACCGGACCTCCTCCACCAAATTATCAAGGGTACATTCAAAGACCACCTCGTCGATTGGGTGACCACGTACCTTGAGAGCGTTCACAGAAAGGCTCATGCAAAGCCGATACTGGCTGATATAGACCGGCGGTGCGCTGTGTTTTCTCTGCCACTGAGTCAAATGTGAATTGAACCACCTCATTAGCATTGCTGCGGCACCTTTGTTTCCAGGCCTGCGACGCTTTCCCGAGGGCCGTGGTTTCAAACAGTGGACAGGTGATGACTCAAAGGCTTTGATGAAGGTTCGTTGTGGGCTCTTAATCCTTGTGGGGTTAGCTCTGATTGAGTGTAGGTGTACCTTCCAGCCATTGCAGGCCATGTCCCTCCCCAAATGGTCCGGGCGATTGCAGCGTTCATGGAGTTTTGTTACCTCGTCCGACGATCACAGCTCGATGAAGACACGCTACATCAAATCGATGTGGCCGTTGCTCGCTTCCATCAGGAGCGGGAGATCTTCAAGGAGACAGGCGTCCGGGATGACTTCTCATTACCACGTCAGCATTCTATGTCCCATTACCGCTTTCTCATCCAGCAATTTGGAGCCCCAAATGGGCTCTGTTCATCGATCACAGAGTCTAAACACATCAAATTCGTGAAAGAGCCCTGGCGTCGCTCAAGCCGCAATGAACCGATGGGGGAGATGCTATTGATAAACCAGCGCTTGGACAAGCTTGCAGCCGCTTGCGTTGATTTTGCTGCACGCGGAATGCTCAAGGGACCATTATTGACGTCCGGAATTGCAAACGACCCACATGCAGATATTCCCTCCAACTCAGCGCATGATGCCCGTGACGATGGAACTGTCGAAGTCGCTGGTGGAATTACATCCATGGGGGATGTAAAATTGGCCCGGAAACCTGGTGAGTAAGACATTGATCCAGCAGTGCGAGCGTTTATTGACCCGGTCTAGCTAGAGGCTATCCCAAGACTGTCGACAGCCTTGCTGGTTATCTCAATCAGCCGCGACTCATTGAATACATCCGCCGGTTTCTATACGACCAATTTCACCCTGACGCAGAAGTATGCGGCATGGATGCCCCACTTGATATGTGTCCTGTTGTCGAAAGCAATCTTCGCATCAAGGTTTTTCATTCAGCTACATCTATGTATCATGCTCCGAGTGACCTTTCAGGAATTGATGGGATGCACCGTGAATTAATCCGTGCGACACCAGCATGGAAGAAAGGTCCCGGTCGTTATGACTGTGTGTACGTCGAGGGGGATACCAAGTCAGACGGTTTTTCAGGGCTTCTCGTGGCACGCGTAAATCTGTTTTTTTCCTTCACCTTTCAAGATAATGTATACCCCTGTGCATTGGTGCAATGGTTTTCGACGTATGGTGACTTGCCGTGCGAAGATACTGGCCTTTGGAGGGTGGAGCCTGACCTTGATGCAAGGGGGCGACGTGCATGTTCTGTTATACATATTGATACCATTCTCCGTTCAGCTCATCTTATCGGCGTGGCAGGTTCCCAGAAACTTCCCAGAAACTTTACACACCACGATTCACTTTACGCATTCCAGTTATTCTATGTAAATAAGTACGCAGATCATCATTCACACGAGATAGCCTTCTAGTTCTTTGATTTCGATGACTGTCAAATTACAGCTACATTATCTACGATCTTAGCTGGACAATGTAGTAACTCAGAGGCTCTGAGTCACCGTGCAGTCTCGATGGTACAGTAGTGGGGAGGGGTTGTGGGCAAGCGGAGGCTAGTACAAGCGGCGATTCAAAAGCTTACAGCATAACGTATCAACGATTGTGTACGGTCGACTACCGTCTGTTGCAATGATTCGGAGTTATCGCTAGTCGGGCATCGAACTCAACCGAAGTCTGGAACATTGATGACCCGAATGGCATCCGCACCCTGCTCTGCTCAACATCCAGAGTAATCGTCGTACACCACACCGAGCAACATGGCGACCAGCTGCCAGTGGATTTTCGAACTGCCAGCGATGCCATCATCTCTACCACCCTCGCATCAAGACTTGCCAACTCCTGGGTCGCACAAGTACGTCCTACAGTAGTAGTGGATGGTACTTGCTCATCCAATTTTCTAGTACAAGTTCTGGCCCCGTTGTACACATATCAATGCGCAACCATACATCAGCACATTCATTTTTTGTTGACTTATCCGCCGAATCGTTCGAGTTGCCAGGGCCACTTCTCGAGGTTGAAGTCGATGTCAGCTCAACTACGAGAACGCATGAAGTTAGGATCAAAGTTCCAGCCAATTTGCGACAAGCCCTTGCCACTACTACGATTTCTGCCTTCAGGAACCTCAATCAATTGATCGTTCATGCTGGTGAGGAGTGTTTCGACTCGTATTCTGAATAACTGTTGAAAACCGTTACAATCGAATCCCAGACTCATATGAATTTAGGATCAAGTTCTCTCGTCGCGAAGTCGATGTGGCCGCCGCATCGGCATTGGTTGATAACGACGGGGTGCTCATTATTCGTGTTCAAAGGCTTAGTAGCTGGCTGAACAGGCTACACGCACGCTCTTTGTTGTACGGATAGCCTATACCAAATTCGAGTGGCACAGTTCCTATCGCTGATCGGGTAAAGCGCTGCGCCCACTTTCTCTCTCTATTGGTGTGTGCTCCCTACTTCCAAGAATGCTTGGTAGTGTGCGCCCCCTTTTTTGTCGTGCCTTACCCTAATTCACGCGGATTCGCATTGACCCTAACCGGTTCGTCAATGCTTTTTGATTTTGAGCTCAAATGCTAATCACGAAATCTGCGCGACCATTCTTCAAGTCGAAGCATATTTACCTGCGGTGATTAGCCCATGTCCAACTACCCTTATTTATCTCACGTCATCTTTGTATGGTGGTCATTCTCATTAAACTCCCCCCCGCCTGTGATGCATCCGTCCGATGTTTCCTTCCAACCCTCAAAACCCTGTGGATCTCGTTTTCGATCATGACAGTACCGATGGCACGCTCTCACCTGCACTCAACCTCGTGCTTGATAAAGGGCACAACCCCATCGACGGATCACATCCAGACGTCTGAGGGACTCACGCTGGCGCCCCAGATACTCTGAACGTGAACCCAGCTGCCAAACGCGATCAAACACGACTTCCTGTAAACGTGTCCACTGTCCCCGACGTTTTCCAGGCACGCCCGTTGTTACCACCGCCACCAGCAACGCCGGGAACTGCGCCTCCGCCACTCGTGTTCAAATCGGCGGCCTGCACCACGTACTCACGCCCAACTTGTCTTCCCCTCTTTCTCGGCCTCATCACCACAACCACTACATAAGTTGTCTCGCATTCTCTGACATCGAGGGCTGACCTAGACCAAAAGATGACCATTGGCACGTGACGTCGACTCTCGCAGAACCAGTTCCAATTCAAACGCTGGCTCTGCACGTACAGCGAATGTCACCAATTTAATCATGGGACTAAACCCGCATCTCCCCCAGCGTTTCACTTGCCGTCGCCCTTCGAGTCTTCTCACATGCAGCACGACTCTCTTTCTCGGCCTCATCGCCGTCACCACTCAGCTCTACCACCACTCAACCACTATGCAAGTTGTCTCCTATTCTCTGATTCAAAGACTGTCCCCAACGTCCGTCAAGTCTGTTTGGGCACGGGGCCCTCCACAAAATAGCGCGGCAACTACACCCTCACGCTCACAATCTCCTGCTCCACCTACCCCCATCTCCGGCACAATACCCGCTCATTTCCATGCAACTCATTCCCTCCGTTCGAGCGCTCTCCGTCAAGGGGTCTCCATAAAAGATGGTGTCACCATTCCCCAAAGTGCGGTGAAGCAAGGTATTTCCGTTTATCATTGTTCTCATCCCCTAGTACCTCAACGTGTTGTCTTGCCAGGATCTTCTGTGATCTTTGGCTCGATAGATGCTGCCCCAAGTCACCACGGACACTTAATCTCATCAGGAGTGCCGCATGATCAACTTGCAACTCCAAGGCACTCCGCTTCCGTAATCCATACATTAGGCCCGTGTGTATTAGCTAGTTTAATGATACTCAACGAAACTGCTTGCGCCTGCGAAATCCAATGTCAACCTGCCCGGCCTGCTGTAGTGGTAATATGTGGCGTGAAGCAGTGTCTCTCGCTTAATTCCCAAAAGACCTCACAGAAGCGAAAGTGATCGAACGTTGAACCAAAGCCCAACAGAGGTGGGGAAAGCCGTTTTAATAAAAAGACAAAGTTACGAAAGTTCAAAGCCGAAGTGCAAAAGCCACCCAAGTTCAAAGCCAAAGTGCTAAAGCCGCACAACTCTAAAGCCGAAGACCTTGCCGTTTTCCTGATGTAGGCGTTTCTGCGCGCCGCTCCGTCGCCTTTTCAGCCTGCTGACTCTCTAAATCACGATACAGCCAGCGCTTTCCGACCTGAGCGTCGCTCTACGGGACACCATGCACAGACCCCAGTGAGTATTTCATCGTGAGGAGGAGTTGTTAGGGTAAGAGGGCTGCGATAAAGATGAAGCATCTAATTGACTTGAGCGTCAGCATATGGTATGATAGGTAAGTCTACGGGTATTACTTGTGAACACTCGTCAAACGATAAGTGAGCTTCCAGTAAATGCGTGAGGGAGGAACACACCCATGATTGACTATGGGGGCTCTCCTATATTGAAGAATTGTCGCATCCTCTGGCAACAATTCGATATCGTGTTCTCTGTGCTCTGTGATTGCGGGACCCGGAAATGGGGATGATACATGAATTACATGTGGGCATGATGACAATGCATACTGTATTGAACAGCGTTGTCGCTAGGAGGTTGTCGATTTAGTATTGAGGCTATTTACGTCACTGAAGGCCTTTTTTTTTTTTTTAAAAAATTCGCTTGTATACCGGAGCATGTAATTACAAAAGCCAGTCATTGCTAGGGAATCGATCACTCTGTGCGGAACCCAACAGACCGTACACCCGGTGCCTCTAGGGATTATGGATGGGAGTGGAATGGGATTAGGGGTTATTAAGTTAGTGAGTAAATGTGTGTGCGGTGCGATGTGTTATGCTCAGACCCTGCTCTTGGCCGAAAACAGCGCAAATGCCTGCATGAACACTGGAAGAGTTGCCATGATTACTCAGAGGCGCATACCTGGGAGACACGTTGTAACGTTTCCACTGAACGTTGATCTGACTTGGATCCGATGGGTCTTCCTTGCTTCAACTCTGAGCAAAGCGCACGGCTTCTGAACTCAGGGACGACTTGTATGACTTGTAGAGGGTGAATAACCAATAAGGTCCCCTAATACCGCCTAGCTTGAGGTTCGTTACAAGGTGGCAACGCCTAACACTTAAGTTGGCAACAAGAGTAGTCACACTGAACAATGACTCTGCTATAAGACTGTCTGAACTTCCTGAGAAGAGTACAGGTGGATTTCAAGACAACTAAGCTAGTGAACCATAGCGCAACTTGTATAGTATTTATAGTAAGTGTCCATCAAGATATGAAGCCGACACATGGTATGAGTAAGATCACAAAGGATGACTCACACATCAATAAGCGAAATGTCTAATCACATCAGTAAGCGAATGAGTAAGTGAATGTCTAAGCATCACAAAGCATGAGTAAGTGCGCGACTAAGCGACACTAAGCAATCAATAACCACAATGGTAAGCATAAGGAGAAACATCAGTCAGCCAATAATAATGCATCAATAAGCAATGGCTCGGCGCTAACACAGGCGCTCCTTGGACTAATCCATCTTGAACACATACCCGAAAGGGGATCAAACCCGGCCCGCTGGAGTGCGTCCCAACGGCAGCCACGGCCCGCTGATATCTGCAGCCTCAGGTCGCTGGTCTTACACCACACAATCGCTATCCGTCGTCGTTGGTCGTCTTCGGGACACAACTGTCTTTCGCCAATTCCATGGCTTCTTCCAACGTCCCCTGAGTTATTAGTTAGGCCAGATACGTACTGTGGCCTGGGACAATTCCATCCTACGCGCCCCCCTGGCTTATTGCTTAGGTCAGATCCCGTGACCTGGGGGTCTTCTCACATGACCATGTCACGTGACCCTCATCCGTCCTGTAATAACCTTCCTGCCAGCATCTGGGGTTCTTCCGCGAGTTATCAAGTTACTCACGAGCTGGCGAACTCTGCACACCTCGTCATAAGTGAGGTAGCTATTGTCTTCTGCCGCTACGAGTGCACGTACGGCCTCTTCTTCTTCGATGTCCTTTTGATCACGTGTCTCCCAGGTATGCGCCTCTGGGTAATCGTGGCAGTTCTTCCAGTGTTCATGTAGACACTTGCGCTGCTTGTGGGTTGGCGTAGGGTCTGAGCGTAACACATGTGATCAAGAAGACATCGAAGAAGAAGAGGCCATACGCGCACTCGTAGCGGCAGAAGACGACAGTTACCTCGCCTATGACGAGGCGTACAGAGTCCGCCAGCTCGTGAGTAACTTGATAACTCGCGGTAGAGCCCCAGATGCTGGCAGGAAGGTTATTACAGGACGAATGAGGGTCACGTGACACGGTCATGTGATAAAGTCCCGGGTCATGGAGCTGACCTAATCGATAAGTCACGGGACTCGCGGTGTAGAAGAAGCCAGTGGAACTTGGCGGAAGACAGTTGTGTCCTGAAGACGACCAACGACGACAGATTGCGATTGCGTGGTGTAAGACCAGCGACCTGAGGCTGCAGATATCAGCGGGCCGTGGCTGCCATTGGGACGCACTCCAGTGGGCCGGGTTTGATCCCCTTTCGGGTATATGTTCAAGATGGATTAGTCCAAGGAGTGCCTGTGTTAGCGCCGAGGCCATTGCTTACTGTTGCATGGCGATTTGTGTTGTGGATGACATTTTCCCACTTATGCTTACTGTTTACTCATTGGTGATCGCTTACTTATGCAATGAGGTGGGCTTATTGATGCCCCATGGTTGCTTACTCACTGGTTGGAGGTGCTTGGTCACTCATTGGTGGGGATGCTTACTGATGGCTTATTGATGCCTTACGAATTGCTCACGAGTTGCTTATTGACCTGTGAGTCATTATGCCTTTCTTCTTACTCATATGATTGTGTCGCCTTTGTGGCTTGACGGACAGTTACTATAAATACTATACAAGTTGCACTATGGTTCGCTAGCTTAGTTGTCTTGATATCCACCTGTACTTCTCTCAGGAAGATCAGACAGTCTTATAGCAGAGTCATTGTTCATTGTGACTATCTTTGTTGCGTTTCCACCAAACACTGATCCGACTTGGATCCGAGGGCTTCCTTGAATCAAACGATGAGCTAAGCGCACGGCTTACAACTCAACAAGAACTCGTGAAGGGCGATAAACCAGAAAAGGTCCCCTTGAAATGGCCTAACAAGGTGATAGCTTTGACACACAAGTTGGCAACAAGATAAGATGCTAGTCACACAGACCAATGACTCTGCTATAAGAATGCTTTGAATAGAACCTGAGAGGAATACAGGTGGAAGTCCAAAACAACTAAGCTAACGACTACTGGCGATACCTGCCTAGTATATATAGTACTTTCAAGCTAGCTTTAAAGCTGAGCTCGAACTATAGTAACACGACCTACGACCTTATCTGCCAATAGGAATTGTCCATCAAGCCACAGGGGCTTATCATGAAACATACAGTACATGAGGCATAAGGCCCCACATGAGTCAGAGATAACATGACCATGAGTCAGAGATAAGAACAACACATGACTCACAAATGACATCATAGAACAAGAGAACAATAGAGAACATAGATAACAAATGTCAGGGCACAATACCAGCGCATCAGAACCTGTTCCATCAGAACTTGAACCATACAAGGAAATGTCTAGACCTTCAGCTGTCAGGAATCGCCTCTGACCTCATGCCTACCATGGCCCTTCCAGAACCTTCCATAATCTTCCATTCTTGATACAACACCGAAGTCCCCTGAGTTATGGCTTAGGTCAGATACATACTGTGACCTGGGACTTGACCTCCTCTTCTACACGTGACATCTTCTTCGGCCTCTCAGGAATCTCACATCCGAGGAAACGTTACATTATGTAAAGCTCTTCCATCCTTGAAGTCCCATGACTTATGGGTTAGACCAGATACAAGGCATGATCTGGGACTTTCACGTGACAGATCACGTGACCTTCATCCTTCCTGTAGTGCTTGTGCCAGTGTCTGAAGACGACGAGTGTACTATCATTCCACTCACTAACTGGCGTATACGGAGGGCTTCATCCTCCTCCACTTCATAGTCTTCTTCTTCTGCCTCAGGATATCCATCTGCCTGGGCCCATACGAGAGCGCGAACCTCTTCTTCTTCTTCGCTATATGCTGGCTGACCTAATACCCATGTGTGTGCTTCAGGGTAATCTTGACAGTTCTTCCAGTGCTCATGAGTGCACTTGCGACGTCTGGTGCACACAGGGGTCGACACGATGTCACCACGTGACAATCTTGTTGCCAACTTAAGTGTTAGGTGTTGCCACCTTGTAACGAACCTCAAGCTAGGCGGTTTAGGGACCTCATTGGTTATTCGCCCTTTACAAGTCGTTCAAATCGTTCCTGAGTTCAGAAGCCGTGCACTTTGCTCAGTGTTGAAACAAGGAAGACCCATCGGATCCAAGTCGGATCAACGTTCAGTGGAAACGTGACAGATGTCTGTACAAACGGATGGCACGTCTCAGTCTCTGTACACACTAGCAGAACTCATATATATATACCTGTACAAACGGATGGCGCGTCTAGCGCAAGTAAGTACAGGTGACAGGTAAGGTAAACTATGGAATACTCACCTCAGTCTCTGCACACACTAGCAGAACTGAGGTGTTACAGTACGAAACAGCAGGTCTTAAGTACTACTGTCGGTAACTAGATTATCATATGGAATGAGTCTGGGACTCTGTAAGTATCATAGGAACTCAACGTGTGGTTTGCACGATGGTAATGAGATGAGGCATAAAGTAAATCATACGAACACCTGAGTCCTTATCTTATCTCAACAGAACGTGTCGTCCGAGCTGTCCGAAGCCACGGACTACTCCAACACTCCCCCTCAAACCACGCGAAGTCCTAGGCACTCTGCAAAGTGCTTGACCTTTGGGGAGGGGAGCACCTTGGTAAGGGCGTCTGCAACCATGTCGGCAGTTGGGCAGTAGACAAGGCACAGTGCGCCGCTCTCCACCACCCAGCGAATAAAATGGTACCGCATGTCGATGTGCTTCGTGCAGGCATGGTATTGATGGCCGCGCATCAAAGCAATCGCCAACTGTTGTCCAAGAACAACGTCGTCGCATCCACAATGGGCTCGAAGACCTTGGCGAGAATGTCACGTACCGTGCCATGCGGTCAGGTGACATTCGACGCATGCCAGCTTATCAGGAGCTGAGGCCACTCCAGGCCCTTATCTTGGGTTTCTGATGGATATTTCTGATGGATTCTATATTTAGCATATCTCAGAGTCAGTATGACTCTTATCACTGATGGCCCTTAAGGCTGTTCGCCTCATGTTGTGGAGTAAGTGGAGCATCAGTGATGGACGCATCTTATTGGAGGATAAGCCGTATGCTTATCTCTCGAGTCATAGAGTAGCTTGGGACTCAGGTTCAAACCCAGTCCTTTGAGCAGTATATAAGTAGTAGCTTTGGACAGTACAGTCCTTAGCTTGATATTCTCATATCCACCTCACGAATAGCATGGTGGTTCCCTGTTAATAGTCAAGCTGTCCACTCATTGTTCTTGCTTGTCTTATTGTGACCTCTATCTATGGCTGTTCCCACTCAATTTGGGCCAGTCCTTCTTTCCTCTTGGCTATCTCAGGCATCATTGAGATACCGTCGTTTCTCATCGTAGTCATGTGTTCCAGTGCTGCAGGTCAAAGGCAGTACTGAAGGTAGCATTGGGTCAAAACGTTACAGAGAAGGTTACGAAGCCACAGTGCTTCCTTCATGCCGTGGGTCGCAGCGACGTACTCGCTCTTGGTCATTGATAGGGAGATGATCTCCTGTTTCTTCAAAGACCACGAAACTGCCCCACCATCAATAAGAAATGCATACCCAGTAATGGCACGGCGGTCCTCCGACATGCTCCTGTCAGCATCGGCATATCCGACCAGGGTGCGCCGAGTCTCGCCATATGTGAGCCAAAGGTCACAGGTGCCCACGAGATAGCGAAAGATACGCTTTACAGTGTTCCAATGCGCCATCCCGGGGTTGGCTGAGAAACGGGCCACAGTGGCCACTGCGAACACGATATCGGGGCACGTAGCAAGTGCTGCCCAGTTGAGTGCACCGACAGCCTCGCAGTAGGGCACGTTGCGCATCATCGCAAACTCGGCTGCATCCGCCAGGGCCTGCTCGAGGGTGAGCCGGACTTGGGTGTCAAACGGCGTGGACACAGGCTTCACGTCGTTGAACCCATAGCGCCACAGGATTGAATCGACGTAGGAGCATTGGGACAGGTGCACAGTCCCACCCGCTCGATCACGTCGCACCTCAATCCAGAGCATCCAGTGCAGCTTGCCGAGGTCCGTAACCTCGACGTGCTTCCGGAGCCCAGTCTTGAGAGCGTCGATGGCCGAGGTGCTGTTGGCGGCGATGGTGCAGTCGTCCACGTGCACAGCAATGACAATGAAAATGGTTGGGGCCTTGTTGTGCTTGTAGAAGACAGCCTGGTCGACTTTGCACTGCGAAAATCCGAGTCCGGTGAGAATGGAAACGAATTTCTGATACCACCTTCGGCCAGCTTGTTTGAGCCCATACAATGACTTGCGAAGTTGGAGGACTCGCCCGGTGTTGTCCTCGGGGTATCCAGGTGGGTGACGCATATACAAGACTTCTTCGCCGGTTAACTCCCCATTCAGATACGCACCCTTAATGTCGACTTGGTGCAGTTCCAGCCTGAGATGGTTCGCCATTGCAATGACCGCACGCGACGAGGGAAGCCGAACCACAGGGGCATAGGTGTCAAAGTAATCGACCCCCTCCACCTGGCTGAAACCCTGCGCAACAAGTCGCGCCTTGTAGCGCACGACCCTCCCCGAGGCATCCTTCTTCGCCTTGAAGACCCACTTGGAGCCTATGAGGTTCGCTCCGGGTGGCAGGTGCTCGAGTGTCCAGGTGCTGGCGGTGTGTAGGGTGTCGAGTTCTTTGCGGATGGCCTGCTCCCAGAGGGCCAGTTGGGGTGACGTTTTGCCTCTGCGAGGTTATGTGGTTCGGTTGCCTCGGAATCCGAGGTTTCAGCCACAAGAGCCACCTCAAATCTGACCCAGTTCTCACGCAGGACTGGTAATCTGGCTTCGACTGACCATGCACCACTGACAGCCATGTTGGCTTCTTCCTCATCACCACCAAACCCCCCGGGAACGAAACTCCCCTGGGTAAGGCTGGGTCAGTACGACGAGTGGACGACACAGCCACTCCCTCCTGGATATCGCAGAGCCAACGTGATGGCTTGCGCGCTTGAGAGCTGCGTCGTACCTCGGGTTCCAGCTCGGGTTCTGGCTCAGGGTCAGCTGCATCAAGTTGCAAGTCTTCCGAGACCGCACGAGACAACGACAATGAAGTCAATGAAGACTTGGGAGACAGCGGCGCAGGCTCATCAGGCGGCAGCGGTGCAGGCTCGTCGGGCGGCGGCAGTGCAGGTTGTTGAGCATGTGCTGGCTGTTGAGGGGGTGGTGCGGGCAGCGGCGTAGTGGCAGACGGTTCGCTCGGAGGGACGTCAGAGGACGGTATGTCCATTTTCTCCCCCTCGAGCCATGCAGCCGCTGCGAAATACATGTTTCGCTCGACGCTGACCAACCAACTCACAGGCCAGTATACACGGTGGCCGTGGGACTCAGTATTGAATCCGATCCAGCATCCCTCCTTCGCCCACGGGTCGAGCTTAGAGCCATCTGCGTCGTGTACCCACATGGTTTCGCCGAATCGTTTCAGCCCCGAGAGATCGGGCAGGCTTCCATAGAGTGCCTGCCAAGGTGTCTTGCCCCCGAGAGCGCGCATCGACATACGGTTCTTCAACCAGGTGGAGTGACAAAGTGCCTCCCCCCACAAGCTCTGGGGAAGACCAGACATGTGAAGGAGTGCCCATACCTTCTCCACGAGGGTGCGATTAAGTCGCTCGGCAACCCCATTGAGCTGAGGTGTATCATGCACGGTGAGTCACCGAGCTGTACCAACACTGGCGAGGTGCTCATCAAAAGCAGCGCTCAGGTATTCTCCCCCGTGGTCGGAGCGCAGGACCTTAACCGCGTTGCAGTGGTTCTGAGTCCTTGCCCATGCCTCGAACTCCTTGTAGAGAGGGAAGGCGTCGCTCTTCACTGCAAGAAGGTACATGAGGGTGAAACATGTCGCATCGTCCGTGAAGGTGACAAAATAGCAGCGGCCTCGTCGGGTGGCAACCGGGGAAGGCCCCCAGACATCGGTATGTATTTCGTCGCTGAACTGTGCAGCCTGCTTGCTGACTCAGAGTTTTGGAATGGACTGCCGTGTGGCATGCATGAAAATGCACGCCTCACAGTGCTCTTCCCGAGAGCTCGGGTCCAGTGCGATTCCGGTGACAAGGCCACCCTCAACGAGCTTGCGTGCGCTAGCAGGTGCGATATGCCCCATGCGCCGGTGTAGCTCCATCACGGTGACAATTTCCACCGCATAGGCTCCCCCCCCCTCGTGTGTCACACAGTAGATGTAGCGTTATCACCTAACGCTGGCCTGACTTAGGCAACTTGTGAAGGCGAGACAAGATAAAAGGCACGTAACAACTTGTCGATACACCAAATCGAAGATATTGGGTATGTGAGCGAAATCACAAGGGACAATGTCCACAAGGATGAATAGCGAAGAGTGATCACTTAGTACCCGCGGTACTAGTATACGAGAAAAGGTGATGATTCGAGAAGACCAAGCTAAAGAGCCTTGGTCTTGATACTACAGCTTATATACAGTTACTTGCTGGCTTTAAAGCGCAGCTGGAATCCTAAACCCTAGTACCGCTATACTAGTAATGAGTAAGTGTTCGTTCTAATAATACCTGAAACACCGGCAATACCAAACACCAGCGACGCGTAAGTGTCCATGACTAATATATGCTTACTATCGTAGTCATAACCAACTAGTAAGCAGTCCGAAACTCCGGAATACACGTCATCCCTCAAAGTCAGCAACAAAATGATGTCAACGTGACAGTAGAGACTGTGCGCACTCTTAGGGATGTGGGCAAGGCGTTCACCGGTGCGCAACAAGATCTCAAGGTGTCCGCTGCCGATTGCGATGTCGTAGCCCAGGCTGTCCAAGGCCCCGAGCGAGATAAGGGTGTACCCGACTGACAGTGCATGAAACACATTCTTCAAGGTGAGCTCAGATTGCCCGCCTCCGCCAGTCGGTGCTCTGACGACCATGTCCCCGGTGCCCAATGCTGGGAACTGCTGACCATTCGCCGCATTCAAATAAAGGGGCAGGTCCAGTGTCTGGTAAGTGATGTCACGATAAGGGGAAATGTGGCGCGTGGTGCCGGAATCATATAGCTCGATGTGTGGTGTTCGTGCCTCCTCCACCTGCGTGATAATGGCAGCTGCGAGTCCTCGACTCAACTCCATTTCTTCTGCACCAGGAAGGGTGACGTCAACACCTAGCTCAAGCATGCTGCCGACAAACAGGCCCGACCAGCACCCGTTGGACTCGTCATCAGAGACAGCCACAACGTTAGCTGACCCCACAGGCTTGTTCTTGGGCTTGGTATTGCTCGTGTACGCTGGTGGCTGACTCTGCTGTTGGCTGGACTGCCCCGATGATGACGACTGATTAGACTGGTTTGTATTGTTGTTTTGTTCTTTCTTGGGCAACCGGCAATCTTGTGCCCAGTGCCCTTGCTTGCCGCAGTTGTGGCATTTGCCTTTCTTCTTCTTCTTCCCGCCGTCCCCTTGAGTAGCCGCCATCGCCTCATCCTGGGTTCCAGAAGCTGACTGCTTTCCTTTCCCAGACGAGCCGCCATCACGCTTGCGTCGCGCGGCCAGCCGATCTGCCTCCTTGGATATGTGATCAATGAGGGTGTCAGGATTGATGGACGTGGTGGGTTGGATAACGCGCGAAGCAGTGAGCAATTGTGAGGCGAATTTTGACATTTCTTCAGGCAGGGACTTGATAATGGCTGAGCGATACTCCTTCTCGCCCATAGTGACACCGATGGCCGCAAGCTCCTCGCATTTGATGCGCATTGACCCAAGGAATTCATGAACATTGCCTCCTCGGGGGCAGCACATCTCACTAAATGCAGTGAGCAAATCCGTCTCCGCATACTGGCTCTTGACGCTGAACTCAGTCTTGACTTTGTCCCAGCGGTCTTTAACAATGTGATAGCCTTCAAGCGGACGGCGGTGGAGTCAGGGAGTCATTGGGAGAGCATGTAACGAGAGATGGTTTCGTCAAGATCCCATGTGGCCATGGCCTTCTTCTCTTCATCAGTATGGTTTTTCGGGTCCAAATAGATAGGGTGAGGAGTGGAGCCATCGAAGTGTCCCCACTTCTGATTGGCTTCCATAGCATCTTCAAACTGCATAGAGAAGATGGCCCAGTTGGACCCATTAGGCTTGAGACGGGGAACGGAGGTGGGAAGGGGATCATTCATAGTTGCTGCAGCGGCCATGGCAGGGCCCATAACCTCTAGGGATTATGGACGGGAGTGGAATGGGATTAGGGGTTATTAAGTTAGTGAGTAAATGTGTGTGCGGCGTGATGTCTGTACAAATGGACGGCACATCTCAGTCTCTGCACACACTAGCAGAACTCATATATATATACCTGTACAAATGGACGGCGTGTCTAGCGCAAGTAAGTACAGGTGACAGGTAAGGTAAACTACGGAATACTCACCTCAGTCTCTGCACACACTAGCAGAACTGAGGTGTTACAGTACGAAATGGCAGGTCTTAAGTACTACTGTCAGTAACTAGATTATCATACGGAATGAGTCTGAGACTCTGTAAGTATCATAGGAACTCAACGCGCGGTTTGCACGATGGTAACGAGATGAGGCATAAAGTAAATCATACGAACACCTGAGTCCTTATCTTATCTCAACAGAACGTGTCGTCCGAGCTGTCCAAAGCCACGGACTACTCCAACAGTGCCCCTCAAGCCTCCTCATGGCCTAGCCTATCAAGGGAGTAGGCCACTTCAACCTATGTTTTGTTGATGCGGTGGGGGAGCCTGTGGACGAGAGGGAGCAAGTCGGCCTAGCGACAATGGAGAGTGGACATAGAAGAAGGAAACTTGAACAGCCATGGAACAGGTGGGTGGGAGTGTGGCCCAGGCCCCGGTGAGGGAGGCATGCTGGGATGGGGTTAGTTGATGGAGTTCCAGGCCATAAGAGACCAAGGTACCAAAGGCACCACATGATGACGAGTGAAGGTCCGCCTGGACCTAAGGTTAAGACATTGCCCCCAGAATGGAGAAGTGGAGGGGGAGGAATCAGGTAATGGCAGCCGAATCTCAGGGAAGGGCCATAGCGGATGGGAGTAACCTCACGAGGAGGGGGTTTGCAAGGCATCTGCACCACGAGTTTTACCCCGGGGGCTTCTGCTTCCAACGTTTTAGTTCGCCTGCACAGGGCCCAAGGGCCCCCGAAACACATTATCATAACACGACTTTGTATCAAAGAGACAGGTCAGTATCAGTACTAAATTAGGTTGCCCTTCTAACGCCACCTCCGCTTCTTCGATCCAGGCTCCCCGTTCAATGCAGCATTCCTCTCTGCCCACTCCTCCGCATTCGGTCTTTGACCATGGACACGTAGATGGTAGCCCACAAATGACTCTCCTTCTAGTGCCAGTGCAGGGGTTGTAGGTGGGAGGGGGTGGTGAGAGTGATAAGAGGTTGGAATGATGAAGAAGGGACCCCCAAGCCTCCAGTTACTGGGGGGACGGTGGTACTGTGTGATGGCAGTGGCCAGATCTGGCGAGACACAGCAGGTGCCAGGGCAGTGGGTGCAGGGGGAGTGATGAAGGTAGCCGGCTTGTTCGGCTTGGTAGGGGGAACTGGGTGCGAACTAGACCCATCTACAGCCACCTCCTTGATGCGAACCACTTTGGATTTGGAGCATTTGTGCTTCTTTGCAGTTTTGCGAGAGGCGAACTTTCATCCACAACTCAAGCATTGCCGCTCACGAGGGGGAAGTTGGGTCGCTTTCGCAGCTTCCCTATCCCGTTCTCGCTTTGCTGCACGACTCCGCTTCCGTGCAAGTCGCCGCTTCTCCTTCTGGGCATGATTGGCCTTGCAGCCACCCTTCCAGAGCTCGAAGAAGATCTGGTGACCCTCCTGATTCAGCAGCTCTAAAACAAAGACAAACATCACCCTTTTCACCCAGGGTACAGGGCGAGGTACAAGCGCAACAGCGCACTTGACCAGGTGAGCATGAAATGGTGGGGAAAACTCCACCCAGGTAATGTTTCCGTCCTCAGCCTTTTGAGCCGAGATGACATTGGCCAAGAGGTTGGTTCGGGACAAGAACCAACGTCGACGGAAGATGTTGAGGACGTCGAATACCGACAGTTCAACGTCCCCATGAGTCGCCTTCGGTGTCTTCCGCTTCCCTGTCGGTGTGACCTCCCTTGTTACGGGAGGAGTGGGAGGCAGAGAGGACATGCAGGCGTCCGAGGGGGTACAAGGACGGGGGGTACCAGCCATGATGGCGGTTGAAGAACGTCACTGAAGGCCATCCGTTCTCCCAGCGCAAGCCGCTCCACCGCTTCTGCAACGTCGACTCCTGCAGACGACTCAGAGTGAATAGGTTAACCGTCCTTGGTAGGCTGACTTGTGCATATACAAACATGATATTCGGCTCATTCCCATCTTCGTCTCCGCGAATAAATGGCAGAGACACGGCCAGTGCACCCGAGTCGCACTCTGGCACTCTCCCTCCTATAGTATTGACATGTCTACACTCACGCATACAAAGCTCGTTACCGAAACACCAATTCTCAGATATCTCGATTATATGCGGTAGTACATATCGCGGACTGAAAACACCTGAGGTTGAAATTCCACTAGGCCCTACTAGTAGCCTCAATGCTGATCAATGTGTTCCGCCCCGCAACCGTGACATCACTTTAAAACTCCTGAGTTACAGGTCCAAGCACTGTGGAGGCTACATTTCCACTCAGTGCCGCTTGAAACTCCATTTCGATTCCTGAGGTCTCCTGTGGCACCACAGTCCACAGCGAGACTGGTCACTGGGCTACTTGTGGATATGCGATCATGGCATAGCGATTTCATCACTAAACATTTTACGGAGAGGTGTGTGCCCCTTCCACTTTTAATCGTTGCAATAATATGGCACGCTTAGATTACTCTTCTGATACAGTAGTGTCGATATATGCGCTCGGCATAGTGATCCTAGCAAAACCTTCCAGTGAGGCATGTGCAGTTTGACTCTTCATCGTGCAATTTTCCTTCACAAAGCGGGCATACTCGATGACACACATCACACATTCACTTCTTAATCTTGGTTACAGCTCTTCGAATAGAGTGCTCTACGTGCCGTTGTGGAACAAGCGCTTCGAGTTCTGTGGAACTTGCATGCTGGATTTGAGGCACCTTCTGCTGCGCACCTGGCGTTTCTACTTGGCGAGAGCAGTACGCCACTACGGGTGTTCGTCCGGACTCTGCATGATTCCACACTTCGAGGATCATGGGTCAATGCCATGTCGGGTCACTGGCTGGCACGACTGTTTGTTGTTGGACGTGGCACCTATCCACCTTAACGATAGTCCGAGTGTGAGGGTCCGCTCTGGTTATTTAACGTGCGTGGTTTCCTGCAAGAAAGATACAGAATACCACCCACAGTCAAATACACCTTTCACACTTCAATCGTATACAAGCATAATCATGCCTCAACCAGGTAGGCGAAATATATCATGTAGCCCTTAACTTAGAGATATTGACTGCCCATTCTGAAGACGCCGTCGTCGCTCTCAACAACTACCTCCAGGGTTACCCAGGTGGAAGTATCACCGATAAACTCTCTTGGAATATGACCGAAAAGGGTCCCGGTCATCAACTCACTCATTGCGCCATTGCCAACTGTAAGTCTATCGTACATACAATGTAAAATGATACTAAGCTGCCACAGTCGAAGGTGTGGAGATTGGCAAAGGGACTGGCGTTTCAAAGGGTAATGCAAAGGCAGACGCCGCTGTTCAGGCTTTGCAGTACCTTCGCCAGAACCGCCCATACCCAGGCCGAGCATACCCCCAGTGTGTTCAAATATAACAAATAATTGTAGATTCCCTTTTAATCGGAAGTTTCTAATGCGTAGCTGACACCCCTTGCTTATTTACCTTATATACATTCTTAATTGTGTTGTGCTTTACCTCGTGCACGAGCAGCTCTAGCGAGCTGAGGACCTGAGGTCGAAATCCGCAACGCACGACGTGTGCACCCGACTTTAGGGGACATGTTACCTTGAGGGCCAAACACTAGAACTCCCTTCGCCGCTATGTTCATGTTGACGTCGCACTAGTCTACTAGTTGTCGACCTCACTAAAAATATTGAATACCTGTGTGATGACTTAGTTCGGGCTTTCTGGGTCAATCAATAAGTTGTTCCAGGTTCGTGAAGAGTCCGAGAGTACCGTACCAGTGCCCAAGCCACCACCAGGTCGTTGTCCAAAATCTCACTACTCATTTCTTTCTCGATTTAAGTTGACGTGAACTGTCGATACGTTGCGCGGCATGTCGACGTTTGGGCAAGGTAGAACTGGACTAGGCCTCTCCCTTTGCACCTAGAAATTTGACAGTGAGACTACAAAATTGAAAAAAAAAATGGATCCGTACATGGGAGACCATAGCAATGTGCTGTAGACAGCGGTATTCGTGGCGAAGTACCAGTGGACGTGCTCATTGAAATTGTGATCGCAGAGCTGTGCAAGAGGGAAGAAGAGGTAGGGAGAAGGGGTTTGGGTGTGTGAGACGGCGTACCTCTACTGTGACGGTCCAGTTTTTCCCTCACAAAGTCTCCGAGAACCATTCCGTGGTATTCCTAGCTCATTCTAATTGATGAATAACAAGCGATGTCACCACGAACTTGAAACGTGACTCTCTAAGACCACAGCATAGGCCCTAGTGAGTTTTTTGGGGCGATCAAGAGCTTGAGCGGCAACAGGGCGGTAGCAGAGATGAGGCATCTGTTCTACTTGAGCAGAGCATTCGAGTATACGATGGCGGGGTGTGAGCTTCCAGAGGCGACTGCTGGTCAGTGAAGGTGAGACAAGGTCAGAATCGGGCAGGCGGGTACGAGCGCAACACACGCACGATTTTCCATGAAACCTCTCCGATATTGAAAGTTGTGTCATATCCTCTTGCGACGATTCCTTGAACGATTCGACGTCGTGCCCCTTCTGCCCCATCACCACTCAGTCGTCGAACAAGCCCGCGCTTGATCGGGAATGGTGAATTCCATCGTAAGACCCATTCATTGTGACAACTGGTGGGTCTGACGTTGAACACTGTATTAGTGAGCAGAGACGACGAGCAGTGAAGAGAGCGGAAGGATTAAGCTTACGTATTCGCACCCTGCCTTCCTTCGGCAAAGGCCGAGCTTCGTTTTGCGCTACTAGTAAGTTAGTACGTAAAGCTGTGACTCGGAGTAGTTCGCGGAGAGCCTCCTTCACAAGCTCCTTCATTGAGTCTCTCCCTACCTAGTGATAATTGCTTTCTGTCCATTTCATGCTTCATGACAGAGTCTGACAGAGGAAACCAAGTTTCATAACTCCCCTTCTTTGGTGCTTTCCGTCTGCGAATCTTGGTGTCAGCGGATAATGAAGCAACTTGCTGATTTATTACGAGACACACGTCGTCGTTCTTGTCACGGTCACACTCAACCAACCTGTCACGGTCCCAGAGCGATGTCTGATAATACAAATTATACAATACCGATTGCCTCACCCATGTGAGCAAGCACGTGGGTGCAGGCGTGGTACAGAATCTATGAAACTATGTCCCCCCCTTTCAACTACAGGTAGTTATTAGGGCCACCTTAACCTTGACCTTAGCACACCACACGACTAGACACACTGTACTCTGCGACCGGTCTGGGCAAGTCTGGGTCTGGGCCTCGGGCCTGCACTCCGGTAATACAAATGGTTCAAAAATCTATGAGACGATGCCTCATGCCTCGAATGTGCGCTCAAACAGACCCCGATTTGGAAGTGTGGTCACGTTGACACTTCGAGCGACGAGCGTCTATACTGCGTCTATATCGCCCGAATCTGGCAAGGCTTTCCACGAGGTGAAGTCGCTTATCAGCACTTTCCTAATAACACGCCACCGACTCCTCAGCATGAGTCAATCTCCAGCTCCTGGATCGTCCCCCAAGCCTCCCATATCGACCGCATCATCTTCCCATTTCGAAAGCATCTTCAATAAAGCTCTCAAGCAATATAAAAATAAGACTAAGCAGAAAATCACAGCTCACCCACTCGCTGAACAGCTCGAAAATGCGACTCTCCGGCGGCGATTCAGGCCATACTTCAAGACCAGGTCGACCAGTTCAAACAATCACGGAGCAGCGACGAGAGATTACAGAGATGGCTTGTTCCAACTATCAACGTCCTGCAGGCATTTTCGGAGACGCTTGGCGAAGGGATTAGTTTGGTGAGTATCGATCGGCTGATCTTTCTGCGATCTCGCTTTGATAGCAATCCTGCAGGTTTTCTCTCCTGCCAAAATGATTTCGTCGGTGCTGGTATCCTTCTTCAGGTGGGTAACATCGTTTGTTCGCTCGTGTGGGCTCTTGTGACGCCGGAGGTTTTAAGACGGCCAAGGAAGTCGAAGCAAGCCAAGAAATCATTATCGATATGTTTGAGCGCATCGAATGTTTCTTTAGACGACTGGAGGTTTATACAAAGGTCCCACCAACTCCGGCGATGGCGAACATGATGGTGAAGATCATGGTCGAGGTGCTTGATATCCTTGGGACGGCGACTAAAGAAATGAAGCAGAGTCGAACGAGTGAGCCTCATTCATCCTTTTAGATCGCTCGAGACGGCTCATGTGTATGCAGAAAAAATAATCAAGAAAATTGCGGGAGTCACGAGGTTGGACGACGGCCTTAAAATGCTTGATAAGATGACGAATGAAGAGGCTCGAATGGCGAACGCGGAGGCGATGAGGCTTGCCTATGACATTGACAAGAAAGTGGACAGGGTCGACGAGAAATGCGAGCCGTTGGCGCGCAAGTGAAGGTTGTCGACGAGAAAGTTATGGGTATCATCGAGAATGTCAAAGCTGTCGAAGAAAAGGTGAAAACGGTGGTCACCGGTGCGTGAATCGTGTTAACGTCTACACCACCGGTAAATTTTGAACTGTGTAGACGGTAAGAATGCAGCGATGATCCTGCAAAAAGCGGCGTGCAATGTCGACGATGTCAAACGTTCGTCATTGGTCCCGTTTTTGTCAACAATCGGGCACCTAACACCATCACAGGGAGGCAGCTGCTCCAGGACCTTAGAAAATGGCAATCCCCTTCCGATCCGTCCATGAACCACAACTTCGCATCCGGCCGCCATCACGAGGGAACTGCTGAGTGGTTCTGTAGAGGCGGAAAATTTGAGGAATGGAAGGTAGCCGGCTCCCTACTTTGGATCCACGGGAAACGTACGCTCTCTTCTCTTACTCTGAACGGCTTCCGTGATCTGATGGAACCCCTTTTCCGTAATCCGTAGCGGGCTCTGGCAAGAGCATTTTATGGTCAGTCACTTCTCAATTCTCGCATACCAAGTGACTTATTATTACCGAGAAGCTCCGCTATCATCAACGATATCGAAATCCTGAGCAAAGCTGGATTAGCCTTCATGGCTTACTTTTATTTCGATTTTCGGGATATCGGCAAGCAATCCCGTGGCGATCTACTCCGCTCACTTCTCATCCAACTTTCGTCATGTTCCGATACCTTCTGCAACATTCTCTCTCGGCTCTATGAGGAATACGGGGAAGGTACACGTCAGCCCAGCGACAGCGCTTTGATGTGCTGCCTGAGGGACATGGTCACCCTCCCGAACCAGTGTCCGGTTTATCTGATCATGGATGCTCTGGACGAGTGTCCCACTACCTCTGGAATTCCATCCGCTCGCGAACAGGTCCTTGACTTCGTGAAGGAGCTCGTCAGTCTATGTCTTTCCAACCTTCGCATCTGCGCGACTAGTCGACCGGAGTTCAACATCCGATCTACCCTTGAGGGTCTCGCGAGTTGTTCGGTATCCCTTCACGAAGAAAGCGGACAAATGGAGGACATCGAGGAATACATCAAATCGGTGGTCCTCTCTCCTTCGGATACGCTTATGAAGAGGTGGAGGGATGACGATAAAGATCTCGTTATTAAGACGCTCTCTAACCGAGCTGACGGAATGTAAGAGCTTTGAAGAATATTGATGACTCTGGCTTATTGTCTCAAGGTTCCGATGGGTTTTCTGCCAGCTGGAAATGCTGCGACACAGTCTCCCACAAAACGTCCCGCACATACTGAGCCAACTTCCCGCGACTCTAGACGAGACGTATGCTCGTGTGCTGAAAGAAATAGGGAAGGCCCACGAATTGCATGCGCACCGTCTGTTACAATACCTCACAGTGGCAAAGCGTCCGCTTAGTGTCGAGGAGCTTGCGGAGATTCTTGCGCTCGATTTTGAGGCCAAGGGGGGGATTCCGGAGCTGAAAGAGAATTGGCGGTGGAAAGACCAACAAGAAGCTGTTTTGTCCATCTGTTCTAGCTTAATTTCAGTTGTCCCTGGCAGAGAAGGTTGGGGCGAGAACACCATGATTGTCCAATTTTCGCACTTTTCGGTCCAAGAATTCTTGACCTCGGATCGCCTGGCTACTTCAAGTGCAACTATTTCACGATACCTCATCCCTCTCGAGCCTGCGCATACTGTTATCGTCAAGGCATGTTTAGGAATCCTCCTTCGATCCGAATATGGTGACGATGCCAAGGCTCACTCTCCTCTGACTCTGTATGCTTCTCAGCACTGGGTGGAGCATGCCCTTTTTGAGGAAGTGTGGACGCACGTAGAAAATGGGATCCGAAATCTCTTTGACTCCGCCAACCCACGTCTCGGAGCGTGGCTCAAGCGTACTCGTATTCAAAATACATCATTCTTCAAGGGCTATAACATCGACAAATATCGCGGATCCCCCCTATACCATGCTTCATTGTGTGGATTCCGTGACTTGGCAGCAAAACTCATCACTGAGAACCCTCAGCATGTAACTGGTCAGGTTGGTCGAAACCCCACCCCACTTGTGGCGGCATTGTCCGGCAGACACTTAGACATCGCAGAGCTACTCTATCAGGCCGGTGCAGACTTATGTATTAGGGACGACGAAAATATGACCCTACTGCACGCCGCATCCCGAGAAGGCTTTGTGGATGTTGCGATGTGGCTATGGCAACATGGCGTACATTCAAGTACACAGAAGGACAAGTGCGAGACTCCGTTCCGTTTGGCAGAGACAAGTGCGCATCAGGGCATGGTGTAACTATCGATGCAGTGGACGACAGCAACAAAAACCGCATTACACTTGGCGTCACAAGACGGGCACTTCGACATCGTGCAGGAATTGTTAAAGCGAGGGGCGGATGTGACAGCACGTGATCGGAGCCACAGCACACCTTTGCATCTCGCGTCCGATTGTCAGGTAAGTGCCAACCTGGGTCTCCTTTGATCCAACTCATGGCTGACGTAACTGGTCAGTACAACAAAAGCTTCCAGAGCCATACAGACAAGCCTAGCAGAATGGCTAAAACAGTGCGACTATTAATTAATCACAACGCAGACGTGGCCGCGCTAGATATAACCCATTCAACGCCTTTGCATCTGGCGTCATTCTCTGGTATCCCAAAGATCGTGCAGATATTGTTAAAGAACGGCGCAGACGTGAATGCACAAGATGAGACTCACATGACCCCATTACATAGGGCATCGCTCCGTGGATGTGCCGAATCCGTACAGCTATTGTTCGAGTATGGTGCAGATGTCACCGCACAGGATTGGAGACAAAAGACGCCTCTACATCTCGCATCATCTTGGGCAAGTGCCGAATTTTGTTCCTGTTATTTCAACTGTTGGCTTATGTCAAAGGGCAGGATGACAACATCCCAACAGAACGGCTGAAGCACGATTCGAAGGCCAACATTGTGCAGCTCTTGATAAAGCATAAGGCAGATGTGACCGCACAGGATGAGAGCCGTTCGACGCCATTACATATGGCATCATCCTGGTGCGATGCCAAAACTGTGCAGCTCTTGATTGAACATGGCGCCGACGTCACTGCACAAGATGAGACCCACTCGACACCTTTGCATCTGCGTCAGCTTGGGTGAGTGCGACAACTGCGGCACTATTAATACCTTGTAGAACTAATGTGAATTATCAGGAAGACCGTGACTTCTGGGAATCCGGTCCTGAGTGGCCAATCGCCAAGGTCGAAACCGCGCGGCTTTTGATCGAGCACGGCGCAGACATTAACATGAAAGATGATACTTGTTTGACACCTTTACATCTTGCATCTTCTCGGGGAAGCATTGAAACTGTGGACTATTGATCGAGAGAGGCGCGGATGTCTCCGCACAAGATGAGGACCACAGGACGCCTTTGCACCTGGCGTTGGCTTGGGCGAGTACCATAACTACATCGTCACTTATGATCTAGCACAGGGCTGACGAAAAGCATAGGCTGATGGCTGCTTCAGGAGATCTTATGAGGCGTATTCGAAAGTTGAAACTGTGCGACTACTGATCAATCATGGGGCGGATGTTTCCGCACATGACAAGACCCACTCAACCCCTTTGCATCTGGCGGCATTATTTGGGAATTCTGAAACTGTGCTACTATTATTAGAGCATGGTGCAGATGTTGCCGCACGAGATGGAAGCAACAAGACGCCATTGCATCTAGCATCGACTCGGGTGAGTACCACAACTAATTGCTATTTACCAATAAAGCACGGAGTTGATTTTAACGGACAGCCTGGTGATAACCTGTCACTAACTCATGAAGAGTACAATTCAAAGGTTGAAACTGTGCGGGTATTGATCGATCACAGGGCGGATGTGACAGTACAGGACGAGAGCCACTCAACTCCTTTGCATCTAGCATCATCCTTGGGGGTCCCTGAAATTGCACGGCTATTGATCAAGCACGGTGCAGACGTTACAGCCCAGGATGGGAACTGCAGGACACCCTTGCATCTGGCATCATCTTGCGTGAGTGCCGAACCACCTTACTCTTGTTCAACTGCCAACCTGATGTAAATGGATGGGGAAGCATTTTGTTTCTCTCTCAGAGCTTCGCAAGGAGGCCGACATCGTAAAGCTATTAATTGATCATGGAGCAAACATATCCGCAAAAGATGACACCCACTCTACACCTTTGCATCTGGCAGCCTTCTGTGGGAGCGCAGAAACTGTGGGGTTATTGATCGAGCATGGCGCCGATGTGACTGTACAAGATAACAGTAACCAAACACCTTTGCATTTAGCGTTGTCAAATGTGAGTGCTATGACTACGTCACTTTTGATGTAGAACAGGTTTGATGCGATTGACAGCACGATAGTGAAATGGCGGATCACCCAGAGATGCCCCACCGGCAAGCCAAGACTGTCCGGTTATTGATCGAGCATGGGGCGGATGTGATGGCACAAGATGGCAAACGCTCAACACCTTTGCATATAGCACCATTATTGGGGATTCCTGAGATTGTACAGTTGTTGATCGAACAGAACGCAGATGTTTCCGCACAGGATTGGAGACACAGGACACCTTTGCATAAGGCATCATCTTGGGTGAGTACCGAACCTGTGTTTCTCTTGATCTAGTATCACAGGACTGATGCACTGGCAAATGGACAGGATGACGGTCGCTCATCGATTCGCCACGGCCGATCCCACATGAAGGCCAACATTGTGAAGCTATTGATCGACCATGGGGCTGATGTGACCGCGCAGGATGAGACCCAATCAACGCCTTTGCATCTGGCGTCGTCCTTGGGGAGTGCGGAAACAGTTAGACTATTGATCGAGCACGGTGCGGATGTCACTGCACGAGATGAGAATAACAGGACACCTTTACATCTGGCATCATCTCGGGTGAGTATCCAGACTGTGCAATGGTTGATTTAGCATGGGCTGATGTTAACGTACAGGAGGAGGGACCCGACGAGAAATGGATTTTGAAAGCGTTCAAAGCGTTCAAGCACAAGGCTGATACAGTGCAGTTATTGATCCGCCTTGGGGCAGATGTTACTGCACGAGACGATACCTACTCGACACCTCTACATCTAGCCTCTTCCAAGAGTAATGCCGAAGCCGTGGATCTGCTGATACGACATGGCTCAGATGTCAATGCACAGAATGTGAACCAGTCGACACCGCTGCATCTGGCAGCATCATCCCATATGGCCTTGGAAGGCGCCATCGTGCGCCTGCTACTTAAACATGGTGCAAACGTAGATGCCAAGGATGGTGACAGCCGAACCCCGCTTGAAGTAGCGACTTTGGAAGGAAATTCTTGGATTTCAAAAATATTGTCAGACCCCAACGCGAGGAGAGGATAGATGTACTGGTACTTACTGCCTACGTTTTTGCACATCTCCTGTATAGATATATCTCATCGTTCACGATTTTATGCGAATGCGGATTGCCACTGGTCTATTTTCACATGGTTGTACCCATCAATTACGGGTGAATGTGGTAAATATGCTTTGTGAGCGCTGTGAGCGACGACATCAACTGATCGATAGCCGCGTGCCTTGGCGAGTGTCGATGCCGCGCCGATACGCTCGGTGTCTGGGCGGGGTAACCCTAGCACGTGCACGACTGCCTCGACTGTGCGTGAGAGCATCAGCAAAATAAGTTAAAGAATAGAAGCACTTACGATCGATCGCAAACGGCCGAAACGGCCCAATTCAAGTAGATATTGCGATCGCTTATGATGGGTTACCGTTTTTAAATATGAGATGTCATTTATAATTTTGCAGGTAAATTAGAATTCTGTCCATCAATTCAATAGATTGCAATTGTCGTTATTGTTGCAAAATATAAGTGGTTATAATAAAATTATTTGATTTGAACAGAGATTTGAGTCCACCAATGACACGTCTTACTTTTTCTGATCATCGGTCATGTTTCACATTTCTTATTGTATATCTGTCATTGTCATTTCTTATTACATCAACGGCTAATTACATCTGATCTTATCTAAGGTGAATAATTTTGTATCAGGACGGGTTCGAACACAGGACCTCATAGCAGCACTTACCAGAAAAAACCTTGCACCACTACACCAAATGGCTTGTATGAATTGAACTGTTGACTGTCTTATATTCAGCATGCTTGTCAAAATAAGTTGACTTCATCGTTTTGACAAAGTCGCGGTGTCCGAGCGCTTGACCTACCATCACCACACGAATCCAGGCGGACATCTCAACATCTCCGAACTCGAAATCATGTTTCTCTGCTACCACCACGCCGACTCGTGCCTCGGCACGGAAAGTCCACCCACAGACGATCGCAGGCAGTAGCAGCAGTAGTTCTTCGCGACATGTACGCCACACCATGGTCCCGCGCGAGATGCCACCGCTGCCCGACCGCCGATCCGTGCACTATCCTGGCTTCGATGTGCACCGGGACACGCACATAGCTCTGCCTTGTACGCGATCGATGACCCGCGCCAGGGAGGAGGCTGCACGCGTTCAAGAGGGTGAAGTGGCCAAAGAGAACGTCCGCCCTATGGCGGGCACTGTGCCCTGCAAGAGCGGCAAGGTCAAGGGGGATGTGGTGTGCTAGCCCAGCCCCTGTCTAGTAGTGCCTCACGCAACTCACCACCTCCGACTTGGGCCTCCTGCCTCCTATAGACCCGGGCTCGGCGTCATCCCTTGGGAAATGTCTGGGAATTCAAAGACCAGATGGTGAGGCCCTGAAGTCTCGTACCAGTGACTTGGCTGACCGATTTTTTTTGCCTTTGGCTCAAGCGGTGAACTTAACCCTGTCCTGAGAAGCTGAAGCCTTGTGGTCTCTCAAACCCCCCCCCCCCCCCCCCGGGTCTCGCCGCGACCCCCGCCAGTGGAGCTTTAACCTGCACAGTCACGCACAATCTTGCATTCCAAGTCTGGATAGGCCAGGCGCGCGCTGCCATAATGCGAATAGCACACTCTCCACGTGCCTCCGGAGGCTATTTGCTGGCTACTTTGGCGATGTGTGCTGCGTCAACGCGCTGCAGATCCGGTGGGCCTTCAGGAAGGGAGCCCAATCACTGGGATAGTCAAATAACCATTTTTCCCTGCCACAGGGAGCCATCACGCTAGACGTGAGAGGCCGTGACCATCGCTGGAGTGCTCTGTACGGTGTGCTTCTGAAAGTTTAGCCCGCTCCGTCTCATCAATTCTGCCCACTCGTTCGGGGTTGAAGATTGCTCATCTTTACGCCTCTAGGCAATATTTACGATCCTCACAATTTATTTAAGTCGTACTATGCAGCTAGCTGGGACAAAAAGTCTAGCACTCTTCTCCACGTTGATACACCAGACGACCGTGATCGCAATGCTGATGAGCTTGAGATTTGAATGTTCTTGCTTTCTCGGTATGTATTTCTTACAAGGAGGAAGATTAACTGACCCCTAACTTAAAGATATCCCATAGCATCTCTATCGTGCCCTTGCTTGTACCGCAACGTTATGTGGATGTGGTTGGTGTCCCTGTATAAATACATTTAAAAAAATAAAATAAATCAAACCAATAACTAGTACCGCTGGTCCTTACAAGTGTTTGTGCCACAGGAATTACAAGAGCGTTGCAAGCACTTGCAATTTATATACAATAGTTAAGGTTACTCGCAAGTGGCTTATACTTGGTTGCAATAAGTATTCAATTTTACAATCACTTGCAATACAACATGAAATTTAACCATAAAATACAAGTCCCCACAATGATACGCGCCAATTGTGAGTGGCTTGCAAACTGGCGCAATCGGACATTGACGCTTCCAGCCCAGTTACAAGCAGGTGGAATGCCTGGCAACCATTTTGCCATCGGCAAGTGCCGCGATTCTTGACTTATTTTGCTGATGAGCGCTTGCTCAAGGTTCTCTCGTACGTTCATCTCGATCACCGTGTCCACCTCGTTGTCTCCGAGCGGCTCGGTGGTGTGTAGGAATTTCCAGAGGACTCTCTCGTGTTACTTTCCCCGCTCGTCGCCGTGTAGCGTCTGGTGGTTCGTGCCGCGCGCTAAGATGCGGTCTGGGCAGATTCGGTGATTCTCGGCGTGGGGAAAGGTCGAGTAACCAATTGACAGCAAGAAGGCGGGCGGGCGGTTGCATGTCCTTGATAGCGCGTCTTCGAGATCCCGACGGTGCGTGTGGAGATGGTTATTTCTGCGGAGAATGGATTCACGCAAATTGTCGGCTATGACCACATGAGTTTATAAGAGTTCCTTGAGATGTTAAATGAATGGAGACCCTTTCTTTTTGGCCCGGACATCGTCGCTCTGTGTGTGAACGAATTGAAACAGCTCCGCAAGAGCCAGAGCGATGGTTGTTTTTCCTTGGTGGGACATTCAGCAGCGTCATCAGGTGAACGGATTGTACAACGTACCGACACCGGGGTTCGCAATAGGCATGATGATCGTCTTCGCAAATTTCTTGCCTGATAACACAGCAACCTCCTCAGTGCTCTCAACCTTCTTATCGCTCTCTCCCTCCCCCGTCTCTAGTCATTTAAAGAACCGCTCATGGGTAGCGATAATTCTATGGCCCTTCGTGTACCCATCAAATAATTTCGCATGCTCCTTAATTTCCTCTCTAACCCACTTAACATACACCTTCGCTTCCGCTCGCGCAATATTACTCTTCGGCAGCTTCGCGCCCTCGCCGCGCGCGAGGATCGCCTTTTTGATTTCGCGCCAATCGCGGTACATCATAAATGATTCGTCGAACTTGACTTTGAAGAAGAACGATGATCCATCGGCACGCGGTGGTGGCGCTTCCAAGGGTTTCGACGAGCGGACGGTCGCGCTTACGATGAAGCCCTCGAGCGGTTCGCCGTTCCACGTCCTGCTGCGGCCGACCTCGTCCGTGAAAGTCCGGACGTCCTGCACGGAGGGTAAATAGAGCGAGAGCGTGGGCATAAAGCCCCATTCGCGCTCGAATGTGTCGAGTACTGCGGGCGGTTGTGCAAGGAAGTCACGCATGCAGTCCGAGTCGTTGATGCCGTGGTGGTGCAGGCCAGTCTTGTAGGCGGAGCACGGGAGAATGTGTTCTTCAAAATCGTCGTCGCAGAGCTGCGGGGGGCTATGGGTGTTCGGAAGTATTGGGTTTGTAAAGGCTCGCGACGCACCTCCGTTGCGATGGTCCTGTTCTTCGTATATAGTGTCTTTGCGAGCTGCTCTATCGTCTTTCCCTCCCTGTTTTAAATGACGGCACAACCAACACTCGCAGACTTGTGCGTGGCTCTCCAAGGCACCCCGTACGAGTCCTGGTGAGTGATTCGAAGTGATGAGATGTTTTAATGGTAATAGGGCCACGATGAATTGAAGATGACACATCCGTCTGACTTGAGCGTCAGTGTATACTGCGGCTTGGTATGGGCCTCCAGAGACGCCCACTGATCGAATCAGAGTGACGTTCGAGTAGATGTATGCGGGAGGTAGACACGCACTGTTGTCCATGGAACTCCGATGTTGAAAAACTTGTCGTATCCTCTTGCGACGATTCGATATCGCGGTTCATCACCAGGTTCCCTTAAGCGAAAACAGTCCACGAGCGAGGGTCGGGAATGGCGACGGGACTTCATAATACTTGAATTAGTTCATCCTCCAGCTCTCCACGTTGATGTCTGAGAGCGCCGGCGTAGTATATTGCGCGACATTGACGAGCTTTGGTGACTTCTTGTGCAGCGTATAGAAGTCGGCGATGAGTCTGCCTGAGAAAAAGAGCGGAACACTTTGGTGGGGGGAACAGTACTGGCGTGTACTTGCGCTCCTTAAAAATAGGACAATTTGGGAAAAATATGAAACGGTACAGAGTCATTATAAAATGTTGAGGATGCTGTCGTTGCTAGCGTAAACGAACGAGTCATAAACGAAGCAGCCGACGATCTCTCCAGAAAGAGACCAGATGATCGGTGACCAGAGCCAGTATTGGTTGGGGAACTTGGACACTGCAAGATGGTCTGCGACTTCTCACTCGAATTTTTACTTTCGCTCGCTTCGGCCGTATCCGAGGCCTTGCGAAGTCACGTGCAAGTGGTGATAGCGTAATCTGTATTTGATAATCAGAATCCAGCGAAACTTCGAACGACTGGTTCAAAAAAAAAAAAAACTTCGAACGACCTGTCTGCATTTCAAAAATGCGGCGCCCATTCCCAAGGAGAGGAAAAACGACGAGCGGGACCAAATCGAAAGGAGGGGTGCCACTGCGCAGGTCCGTGACTGCTCAAACGACGATGAAGAGGAAGAACGTGCCCAGGAACCACAAAGAGAATACAGGATAGGAAATCACAGAACAATGCCTTAACTGTCGGGCTCACCTTATCAAAGAAGCAGTTCTCAGCCAGCATGTACGGTGCCTAAAAATGGTGCATTCATCAAGATTTGAGCCTTTTTGATTTCACCCCCAATCGCGGTAGACCAGGTACAGCCTATCGAACTGGTATTTGAAGAAGAAAGACGAGCCATCGGCGTGCAGCAGCGGGAGTCGGAAGCGAGGACCGACAACAAGCAGACGGTCATGCGTACGACCAAGCTCCTGAGCGCCTCGCTGTTCCACGTGCCGTGCCGCTGCGGCCGACCTCGTCCATGAATGCCCTGATGTCATGCACAGAGGGATGGGGATGAGGCCCAACTTGCGCGTGAACGCATCGAGGATGATGGTTGGCTGCATGCGGAAGCGCTGCGAGCAGTCAGTGATGTTGCTCAGGTACAGGCCAGTCTTGTCGTCTGGGTACCGGAGGTCGTGCTTCTGAAAATTTCGTCTCAGAGCTGTAAGTGGGAGAAGATGAAGTGGGGCGCCAGTTGAGCGTAAGACGACAAACCTCAGCTGCGATGGTCCAGTGCTTCGCTGGTGGAGTCCCTGCGAGCCGCTCTGTCATGTTTCCTGCTCTCTCTAGGATATGATGCCCCCAGCGTTTGCCGTCATTAAAGTGGTTTTCTGGGACACCCAGAACGCCGGGCACTAATGAGTGTTTCGAAAGGACAAAAAGTTTGGACAGCGACTGGGTATGCGGTGGCCTGGTGTGAGCCTCTAGAGACGACTAGCGATTAATGGCATGGATGTAAGATTAGAATTAGAATCGAGCAGATACGTACAGGAAGAACAAACCAACAGTCCTCGGAACCCTCCACTGTTGAAAAATAAGGTGTATTTACTTGCGATGATACGAGATCGTGTGAGCTATTGCCCGATGCTCCGTAATCGAAGAAGGCCATGTGCAAGGGTCAGGAATGGGGAAACATCATAGCAGTTGAATTCCATCCTAAATCACTCAAATGTGACGCCAGGAAGGGTGCTGTGGTTTTTTTTTTTGACGAGTGTAACCGCGGCTCAGCTCGGTCCGATTCGGCTCAGCTAAGACCAAAACGGGACGAACCGAACCGAGCCACTCCCAAATCGAGTTCAGCTTAGCTGGCTACACTGCCAAACGTCACCCAACCCCAGGGGAGGGTTTGGTAATTCAGGGTCCGTAAGACCCCAGTTAAGGCTCACACGGGTATCAGCCGATTGACCTTGGACCAGAGTTTGAATTCCGGACCCTGGAAGGGCCTTGGGTCATGTTACGCTCAGACCCTGCTCAAGCTGCCAAAACACAACAACAGCGCAAGTGTCTGCATGAACACTGGAAGAATTGCCATGATTACCCGGAGGCGCATACCTGGGAGGCACGTGATCAAAAGGACATTGAAGAAGAAGAGGCCGTACGTGCACTCGTAGCGGCAGAAGACGATAGCTACCTCGCTTATGACGAGGCATGCAGAGTCCGCCAGCTTGTGAGTAACCTAATAACTCGCGGCAGTACACCAGATGCTGGCAGGAAGGTCATTACAGGACGGATGAGGGTCACGTGACATGGTCATGTGATGAGACCCCCGGGTCACGGGATCTGACCTAAGCAATAAGTCAGGGGGGCGCGAAGGATGGAATTGTCCCAGGTCACAGTACGTATCTGGCCTAACCCATAACTCAGGGGACGTTGGAAGAAGCCATGGAATTGGCGGAAGACAGTTGTGTCCTGAAGACGACCAACGACGACAAATAGTGATTGTGCGGTGTAAGACCAGCGACCTGAGGCTGCCGATGTCAGCGGGCCGTGGTTACCGTTGGGACGCACTCCAGCGGGCCGGGTTTGATCCCCTTTCGGGAAAGTGTTATTGATGGATTAGTTCAAGGAGCGCCTGTGTTAGCGCCGAGGCCATTGCTTACTGTTGCATGGCAGATTACTGTTGTGGATGACATTTCCCACTTATGCTTACCATTTGATTACTGTCTCGCTTATTGATGCGATGAGGTGGGCTGACTGATGCCCCATGGTTGCTTACTCACTGGTTGGAGGTGCTTAGTCACTCATTGGTGGGGACGCTTACTTATGGCTTATTGATGCCTTATTCATGTGCTGACTGATGTGAGTCGTCATGCTTATCATTTACCATTCATACTATGTGTGTCGCCTTTGTGGCTTGACGGACGTTTACTATAAATACTATACAAACTGCTCTCTAGTTCGCTAGCTTAGTTGTCTTAAAACCCACCTGTACTCTTCTCAGGAAGTTCAGACAGTCTTATAGCAGAGTCACTGTTCTTTGTGACTATCTTGTTGCCAACTTAAGTGTTAGGCATTGCCACCTTGTAAACGAACCTCAAGCTAGGCGGTATTAGGGGACCTTATTGGTTATTCGCCCTTTACAAGTCATTCAAGTCGTTCCTGAGTTCAGAAGCCGTGCGCTTTGCTCAGAGTTGAAGCAAGGAAGACCCATTGGATCCAAGTCGGATCAACGTTCAGTGGGAACGTAACAGGTCAGCCTTGGGGGGTGTACAGTATCATTTGCGAATTATTTTTTTTGGTTCCACAATGTGATACCCGTCCAGAGAGGAATGATATTTTATTCATGAATCCACTAGGATACTGTTGAAACGTAATAAGTACATACGTATCTTATCTATAGCAGTTACGACATTACAGTAGTATCGTACATATGATTACCATATTAGGGTACTCTGTTACGCACAAAAGTGGGCGCAACTCCAATATGGAGGGCGCAAGTCTTATCAGTATCACATGTGGTGATATTGAAGACTTCTGGGGTGTTTCACATCAGGCGTCACTGAAAACGCGATATTGTGGACACCTTTACTCATCACTTTTACGCAAACAGACATGGGTGGACCATAGGGACCGGTTTTCCTATAAATGAGGGGAGTAGAGCCCCTCTAAGAATACAAGTCGTTCACTCTACGCACACTTGAGCACTCCTCTCTACAAAACCTCTATTAGTCTCTAAACCTTCACAAGGTGAGACTCCATGACACTGTTTGCTGCGCTAGTTTCTGCGCAACAGGTTATGGGCCCTGCTACATGGGTACCATTGCGTTCATTGCGAACGACGATGATTGTCGAGCTGTTTAACTACAGTAGCTGTTGTCGACAACACCATCGAGGTTACCTTTGGCAACCTGGCATTGTGTCCCTTGAAGGGCACAATAAGACCCCATCGTGAGGTACCGACCAGTTCTTGGAGGAGAATGTCACGGACCCCTGGTGTTACGCTCAGACCCTACGCCAACCCAGAAACAACGCAAATGCCTGCATGAACACTGGAAGAGTTGCCATGATTACCCAGAAGCGCATACCTGGGAGGCACGTGATCAAAAGGACATCGAAGAAGAAGAGGCCGTACGCGCACTCGTACTGGCAGAAGACAATAGCTACCTCGCTAGTGACGAGGCATGCAGGATCCGCCAGCTCGTGAGTAACTTGATAACTCGCGGTACACCCCCAGATTGTTACGTGCGAGCAGCACGTGAGCCTGACTTAGGCGACTAAGGGATGAACGCGGTGACTTAGCGAATTCCTAACTCTAGCGCGAAGGCAGAGTATCGTCTCAACGCTCGAAGGCGGAGTTCTTGATTTGTCGTTCAAGACACGAGTCGCGACCCCGAAGGATGAGAGAGAACACTGCTTCTGGATAACAAGTTGAGAAAGATACAAGAAATCCAAGCTATCGACTACAACAGTCGATAGCTTCCTTATAACCTATTCGCGCGATCCGCCTTTGTCAGCGAGAACGCCACTACTACTCATATGATGGGTAATCGTCCACGGAGATACAGTCAGCGTATCGTAAGTCATCAGTCAGCTACCAGTCATCCATCAGTAAGTCATCAGTCATCGTACAGCAATCCGTTAGTTAGTCATTCGTATAGTACAGTAAGTGTCCCCTTGATCACGCCCCCTCGGTTATCGGTTAGGTCAGATACCTACTATGACCCGGGACGTTACATCACCCCCTTCACAAGGGTGAGCGCCCTCGCTCTACCACCCAATTGGGCACTGCGGTCAGTCCCACGTCTGTCTCGTGCTCGTCCCGTATCCTCAAAAGGGCGTGAGCCCTACCCAATCGTCTTGCTGAGTGACGCAAGCGGTCGACGTGGACGAAAATGTCGTCCTCGAGCCGCTTGATCGCTGCCTCGAGCTCCTTGATGACTTCCTGGGACGCGCGGTAGCGCCTCACTTCAGCCGCCAGGGAGATGTCCCCCAACCGAGCGAGGGCTTCGTCGACCTGGCGCCGTCCTCGGAAGTCAGCCCGCAGGTACTGCAACTCTTCACGGGTGTACTCAGCTGCGGGCCCCATATCTCGGCATGGTTCGGCGTGTATGTCTCCTCGGTAAACGGGCGTGTGACGCCCCATCGTTCCAAAGACTTCCGGGTTGTCGCTCATCCGCACCCGCACATATCAGGCGGGGATGCGACGCCCCTTGTGTTCGATGACCATGGGGACCCAGTTCATCCCGTTGTTGAGGACGAAGCCACTGGGGGTAGGCGATAGGGTACGGATAGGGCGCCTCGGCGCATTCGCTTGGCGCGTATTGATGGGTGAGGCATCCCGTGCTTCAGCGTAGGACGGTAGACCTCGCATGGCGTACCCTTCCTCCGCAGTTGGTCCGTAGATGACAGCAACCGGCGGTGCTCGTCCTTCGTCATCCACGGTTTCGTCGGCAACGTCGCCTTCTTCTTCGTTGGTGGTTCGCGGTGGGATGCGCATGGGAGCGCAGTGACAGTATTCTTGGGGGTTATCGCACCGGGTGCAGATAACGTTGGCGTCGTGGTACGATCCGTCGGAGGACTCGTTGCTGTCGTAATTATCGACAGCGGTGGTGGACGTGAAGGCGGTGGAGGGCTGGAGGATACTTGCCTCATCAATCTCTGTATCCTCGTCCGTCTCTCCTGTGGCGTCATCTTCGTCACCTGGTCCAGTCGCCAGGAGGTCATCACCTCCTTCAACAGCCCATAGTCCCTCCTCATCTGTCTCCACTCTTCCGCTTGCGGGTGTGGGGAATCTCCGGCGAGCCTCAGCCACATCTCGTTCTTGTTGTTCTCGTTCTTCTTGGTCGTGTGCGGCGGCTGCTCTGATGTGCTCAACGGCAGAGCAGAATGGGTCGTCCACATTGTTGTTGTTGTCGTATGTGGTGAGCTCGCTGGTGTGAGGGAACTCAAGGCTGATGATGGTGAGTGGGACATGGGACATGTTAAGAGTGGGTTTGGAAGATGCGTCCTCTAGTCTGGTCGAAGCTGCTTTTATGTGAGTTTCGGCAGTTGGATTGGCTTGTTTGTACTTCCTTATCTCTTCGTCCGCGTGCACGTCGTCCCACGGGACCCACTGGTTGTCTGAGTCGGCGTAGCCTTTCCACTTGATTAGGTACTGCAGTTTACGCCCCCTTCCACGCCTTCTTGAGTCTAGTACTTTTTCAACCTTGTATTCTTCCACGTCTCCTACCAATTCTGGTGGTGGGCGCTGATAGTTTACGCCGTGAGTCTTGGTTTCTTTGTAAGGGGTCAGGAGGTCTGTGTGGAAGACATCATGGATGCTCCACTGCGTGGGAAGCTCGAGTCGATAGTTTACAGGAGACATCACCTGGACTATCCGAAATGGCCCATGTCTCCTGGGCGCAAGCTTCGTGGTTGGTTGGTTAGTACGTAGGTGGCGTCCTTCGAGCCAGACCCTGTCTCCTATCTGGTATTTGGGGGTGTCACGATGCTTGATCCATGACTGTTGTGCGCGCCGCATGTGGTTTTGTGCCTGCTCCCTTATCTCCTTCAACTGTTCTAGTCTCTTCTCGACCCTTGGTATCGGTGACTTCTTATCTGTCCAGTTAGTAATAGGGTGATAACCCATTAGTAACCTGAACGGTGTTTCGCGTGTGGACTCATTGGCCCAATTGTTGTGTGCGAACTCCGCTAACGCCAGATGGTCTGCCCAATTATTCTGTCTCTCGTTAGCCCAGAGCCTGAGTGTTATGTTCGTGGTCTGACTTAGACCTGAGACACGCGATGGCAGGTAATGTGACTTAGCGACTTGTGTCAACACACGAAGGTGTGACTTGTCTTGAGGACCCTTGAAAGAGCCTCCCTAAGAGAGCGACCGATAGAGATGAAACCGACTAGATTCGGTGAAGATACAAGAGAGTCAAGCTGTCGACTACATCAGTCGACAGCTACCTTATAACCGATTCCTGACTGTACGCCTTCGTCAGCGATACAGCCACTACTACTACTGCTGAGTGATCGTCCACTAATACCGACTCCACTACTACTACTGCTGAGAGATCGTCCACTACTACTATCAGTAATCGTACAGTAATCATCAGTCATCGCACCGTAACAGTATCAGTAATCAACAGAATGTAAATGAGTAAGACGACAGCCGTTAGTCAACAAGAAGAAGTAAGCGTTCCTGAGGTCACGTCCCATCGCTTATGGGTTAGGTCAGCTACGTGGTATGACCTGGGACGTAACATCACCCCCTTCACAAGGGTGAGCGCCCACGCTCCACAACCCAGCTAGTCACCGTAGTGAGCCCCACATCTACCTCATGTTCGTCGCGTACTTGTCTGAGAGCATGCGCCCGTCCGAGCCTTCGTGCCGAATGCATACTGCGGTCGATGTGGACGAATATGTCGTCCTCCAGCTTCCGAATCACTTGCTCCAGCTCAGCGATAACCTCCGTGGACGCGCGGTATCGTCTCACTTCGGCTTGGAGAGATATGTCTCCTAACCGAGCGAGTGCTTCATCTACCTGTCGCCGTCCACGAAAGTTAGAGTGGAAATATCCGAGCTCTTCGTGGGTGTACTCAGCTGCTGGACCCATATCCCTACACGGCTCGGCGTGAATGTCGGCTCGGTAAACCGGAAGCCCCCTCCCCATCGTCCCGAATGCTTCTGGATTGTCCAGCATACGGACTCTCACATATCTGGCGGGGATTCTTCGGCCCTCATGTTCGATAACCATGGGTACCCAATTCATCCCATTGTTGAGGATGAATCCGCCGGGAGTAGGCGATAGGGAACGGAGAGGGACGCGCGTCGTATTCGTTCGGCGCGTAGCGAAGGGCGATGGGTCACGGTCATCGGTGTAGGGGGGTAGCCCGCGCGCATCGTATCCCTGTTGCGCCGTTGATCCGTAGATAACAGCAACTGCAGGTGGTCCGCGCGCCTCATCGTTGGCTTCGTCGGTAACGTCGCGGGTGTGGAGAGGTACAGGCATGGGAGCGCAGTGGCAGTAGTTGGGGGGATTGTCGCATTGGACGCAGACAACTCTTGCTGCGTGATAGGACTCGTCACTGCTGTCATCTTCGTCCTCGCTGTCGACGGCGTCGACAGCGGTGGTTGCGAGTGAAGCAGTGGAGGTATCAGCGCTGCCGATGACGGTGGTAGCGAGGGAGGCTGCGGACTGGTTGAAACTCGCCTCATTAATAATTTGATCCTCATCCTCCTCTCCGCTGCCGTCCTCTTCACTATCTGATCCATCCTCCATGCGGTCATTACCTCCTTCAATAACCCGTACTCCTTCCTCATCGTCCTCCACTCTTCTGCTTGCAGGTGTAGGGAATCGCCTGCGAGCCTCGGCCAGGTCTCGTGCGGCTTGGTCTTGTTCAGCAACCGTTCTGACGTGTTCGACGGCCGAACAGAAGGGGTCGTCGATGTTGTTGTTTCCATCGTAGGTGTTGAGGGTGTCAACATGGGGGATGGCGATCTCGTCAATGTTGGTAGTGGTGAGAGGGACATAGGACATTGTATGAGAAGGTGAGAGAGGCGATAAGGTAGTCGGTGCTGTCAAGGCTGCTTTTATGTGAGTTTCAGCCTTTGGATTCAAGCGTGCGAACTTCCTTATCTCTTCTTCCGCGTGGACATCGTTCCACGGCACCCACTGGTTTTCCGAGTCTGCGTAACCCTTCCATTTGATGAGATAGTGGAGTTTACGCCCTCGTCCCGATCGTTTTGATGCTATCACCTTTTCGACCTCATATTCTTCCACGCCGTCAACCAATTCTGGTGGTGGGCGTAAATAGTTTACGCCGTGCATGTTCGTTTCTTTGTAACGGGTGAGTAAGTCTGTGTGAAAGACGTCATGTATTTTCCATTGCGGAGGCAACTTGAGCCGATAATTCACAGGGGACATCACCTGGACAACTTTGAATGGCCCCTGTCTTCTGGGCGCAAGTTTGGCGGTGGGTTGATGGGTTCGTAGATTGCGCCCATCTAGCCAAACTTGGTCTCCTATCGTATACTTGGGCGTGTCTTTGTTCTTGACCCATGATTTCTGTGCCTTTATCATGTTTTCCTGGGCGCTCCGACGGGCTTCTGTCAATTGTTCTAACCTGTTAGACACACTAGGTAGACTGATTGTCCCTGGCGCCCATCTATCTCTTGGGTGATACCCCATTAGTGCGAAAAACGGGGTTTGTTTTGTTGTGCTGCTTATTGCGTTATTGTGGGCGAATTCTGCTAACGGCAACTGCGCAGCCCAGTTATCTTGATTTGCGTTAGCCCACAGTCTGAGGTACTGTTCCAACCACTGATTGGTGCGCTCTGACTGTCCGTCCGTCCTCGGGTGGTAGGCGGTTGATATGTTTTGTTCGATATCGAGGATTTTACAAAGCTCCCTCATGAACTTCGCAGCGAATCGAGGGTCTCGGTCGCTGATGATCTTGCTCGGGAGTCCAAACCGAGGGAGAACCTTTTGAGCGTATAATATCGCCGTTTCTTCCCCCGTCATTGCTTCTCGGCAAGGTAAGAAGATCGACGCCTTGGAACAATCGTGATCTGTGATTGTTAGAATCGAGTCGTACCCGTCTGATGGTGGTAATTTTGTTATGAAATCTACCGCGATGACTTCGAATGGGTTTGCTCCCAATCGTGGGTAGATGGGTTCGAATGGCGCTTTGGTGGGTCGATTATTGACCTTGTGTCGTTGACACTCTGCGCATCCCTGTACGTAGCTCACGACATCGTTCTTCATGTTGGGCCACCAGTAATGTCGGCTTAGCAATTCTTGTGTTTTTGCTATTCCTGGGTGTCCCGCCGTCAACGCGTCGTGGTATGGTTTGATGACTTCCCTTAATTCTTCATCTTTGGTCGTGGTGACCACTACTCTTCCATTCTTGAACCATACTCCTTCTATCTTCTTGAGCTCGTGGGGGCTTACCCACGCCGAGATTTGGGCTTCTTCTTGTACGATGGGGTTTGGCGAGACTCCTGTTATCGTCCGTATGAAGATTTTGTTTGGTAGTACCGTGACACGTTCGTTGTCTTTTCCCCCTGTGTCATAGTCTGGTCTTCTTGACAGCGCGTCGGCTCTACCGTTAGCTCTTCCTTTGAGATGATGTATCTCAATGTCGTATTCTTCCAGTTCCAGGACTTCTCGCGCTACTCGTCGACTGATTTTCTGTGGGTCTCGCCAGTATTGTAGATTCATGTGGTCGGAGAATACTCTGACCTTGTGCGGTGACCCCACTAACAAGTACCTCCAGTTTCGTAGTGCCTTTATAATGGCTAGTAGTTCCAAGTTGTATATGTCGTAGTTCCGTTCGGCTTCATTGAGAGTAGCCGAATAGAAAGCTATTGGATGCCTCTTGCCGTCGAGTCCTTTCTGCATTAGCACAGCTCCTACTGCGAACCCTGATGCGTCTACTTCGAGGTCGTATTGTTTGCTTGGATCTGGGTGAGCGAGGACTGGGTTACTCGTTACGCGTTTTTTGAGTGTGTCGAAGGCGATTTGGTGGTCTGGTCCCCAATGCCATTCGACGTCCTTCCTTGTGAGCTCGTTCATTGGCTTGGCGATGTTCACGAATCCTCTGATAAATGGACGGTAAAAGTTGCAGAAACCCAAAAAACTGCGTACGTCCTTGACTTTTGATGGTACGGCCATGTGCTAACGCCCGTAACTTTTGCTGGATCCATGCGGGTCATCCCCTTTTCAAGGATTACCCCCAGGTAATCAATAGACGAGACGTGAAATGCGCATTTTGATAGGTTGAAGTAGAGATCATGAGCGTCCGCTACTGCCAGAATGGCGGAGACTGCCTCTGTGTGTGCCGAGTCCATTCGATGGAAGGTCCCTTGATCGTTAGTGGCGACTGCGATATCGTCCATGTAGATACGTATCTGTGTGCCTTTCGTTGCGAATGCGGCGATGACGGGTTGGTAAATCTCGTTCATGAATGCCTGAAAGGTTGCCGGTGAGTTGCAGAGACCAAAATACATGACTGTTGGTTCAAAAAGTCCTCGTCTTGTTTTGAACGCCGCCTTGTGTTCGTCTCCTTCCTTGATTCTTATGTTGTTGTACCCCTGTCGAACATCGAATTTTGAAAACATGACCGCTCCGCCCAGATCGCGCATCAGGTCTGTGATTAGAGGTAGTGGGTATTGGTTTTTTACCGTCCACCGATTTATTGCACGATAGTCCTGAACTGGTCGAAGCTTCCCATCTTTCTTCTTGATGAAGAAAAATGATGATGCGTAGGTGATTGTGAGGGTCTAATATACCCTTTTGCAAGATGTTCGTCGATAAAGGTGTCCAATGCTGCGTCTTCTGTTTTGGTCATCGGGTATAGCCGACATGTGATTGACGTCGGTGCGTTCGGTTGGAGTGTGATAGCATGGTCGCAAGGTCGTCGATTTGGTAGCCTTGTGGAGGCTTCCTCGTCAAACACCTTTTTGTATGCTTCGTATTGTGGCGGTAGCTCGGCTTTCTTCTCCTCTTTGGGTTTTGCCGCAATAGCGTGTTCAACTGCGGGGATCATCACTCTTCGTCCTCTTGTTTCTTCATCTTCTAGCTGCTTGACGATGTGTTCCTTCGTTAGAAGGTGGGCTAGTACGTCCCTTCTGCTTGCTGGGTTGACTGTTTTGATCGTGACAGGGAGATGAGCTTGGTTAATCGTCCCTTTCTTCCAATCGAATTGTGGTTCATAGGCCGCTAGCCAGGGGTATCTGAACAGTATGTCTTCTTTTCCAATGTTGGTGACGAGGAATCTCATTTCCTTGTTGTTTCCGTTGACATTGACTTGGAGAATGACGTAGCGGGTTATATATCCTGCTTTATTCGTCGTGTCGTCGATGTTGTAGATGCGTTTTGGTTTATCTAGTGACCTTGTTTTGATTCCCATTCGCTGGAGAAAACTTTCGCTCACAAAATTATCCGTGGCTCCTGAGTCCACTAATGCTCTGATCTCGGCCGTGTTGTAACGTGTATGCAGCTGAACTGGAATTCGCATGGATCGGTAGCGCAAAATGTACACTGAGTTACAACGAAGTGCCCTCACCCAGGCCGTCGGGTTTAGGCGTCTGAAAAACCCGTCCCCATCAACTTCTGTAGGACGAGATCTTTTACGTCGTCTCCTTCGCCGGCTACTCCTCATAACCATTCTTTGGCTTTCTCTTCGTCGGTCTTCAACGATTCTCCCGTTCCTCGTATTTGTTTTCGGTTTTGGCGCGGTTGGCGACAGTCTCGACTGATGTGCCCCATCTTTCCGCAGTTGTAGCAGCGGACTTGGCTAAAGTCTGCTTTGTTATTTCGTTGTCTTTGCATGTATCCCCCTCGTGGAGGGAAAGGAGGTCGTGGGGCGTTGATGATGTCTTCAGCTCCCGCGAGTCTTCCTCTGACTCGATCGGCCGATGTATCCATAGCATCGGGGTGTGATAGTGGGGCGAGCAATTTTGCCAATGCTCCCGATTGGTTTTTGTTAGCGGACCCTTTAAACAGGTCTAGGTTCCCGCGCACCGTCTGCATGTGGATCCACTTTTGTTGCCTTTTGAGAGCCGATGCTCTCCAATCTTCGTATGTTCTGGGATCGTCATGTTGATACATTGCTTCATAGAGCGTCCTTGGTAACCCTTTGATGAAGTACTTCAGGGTTTGCTCTGCGTTGATGTCATAACCCGCGTATCGAACGAGTTGTTCAAATAGAGCGATATAATCGTCTATTTTCCCTTCCTTCATCTTGATTCCTCCTTCTAGTTGAGCTTGGGCTCTTTCCTTGCTGAGTATATCAGCGAATTGTCGTCGGAAGGCTTGCAGAACGTTGTTCCACAGCCTACTGTCGAATTGGCTGACGCCTCGCGATACCTCGCGTACCAGCCATTGATTGGCTGACATGACCCAGGCGTTAACCAGGTCCCCTTGAACGTAAGTAAGGAACAACATAGCTTTTTGATATTTGTTCCTCATGGCTGCATTGCTTGCGTTGACTCCTGCGTAAATTTCCCATTGGAGTATGAAGCCTTCGACTTTTGATCTTTCCCCGCTGAATATGTTAGGGGGGTTTCCTATGAATTTGTCGGTGGTGTTGCCGACTCCTTGAGGTGCTCCGGGGACTCCTCCTCCTCCCATTGGTGGTGGTCCTCCTCCACCCATGGGTGGTCCCCCTGGTGGATTTCCTCCTTGATCCTGGCGTCTGTGAGCCCTTGCTATGTGCTCGAATGCTCTGGGAGGCGGTTCGTTGTAATCGAAGTCGAACCCTCCTGGTTGATCGGGCTGGTCTGGGCCCATGGCTCGTTGAGCTGCCTGTATGTCCTCAGGGTCCATTTGTACGACATGACCCGTCCTTTCGTCAATAACTAGTGGCATCGGTTCTTCAACCTGTGTTTGAGTAGCCATCCTGATTGGATCAGGAATGTGCAACGTAGCTGTTTGCGTGATGATTTCCTCTACTGCCGGTTCTTCTTCGTGAATATAGACGACTTCTGGCTCGTTTTCTGTAATCGGAGTTTGAGCCCTTTCGCTGGTGTGGCTGGTGTTTGATCTCGCGGGTGTCCTGTGTTGAAGCTCTGGTGATAGAGGTTCTGGGATCTCTTCTTCTTGTGTTCCGTCGATTCTTCCTTGTTCTTCGACGGGTCGTGCTTCTGATAGCAAGATGTTGCAGTTCAAGTCATCTCCCGCTGGCCTGGCCGCTTCAAAATATTCTTGGGTTCTGTTCCACCTAAGTTCCACCCAGCAGCACCTTCCGTGATGAAAGATGATTGGGTGAAAGCGCTGGGCGGTAGCCGCCTCGGCGTAGTAGCCTGTATTGAAGTGTTCTAGCACTCCGCTGCGTCTGTCGTCGGGGATTGTCCTCCAACGGATTCTGTTGATCACGTATCTTGCAGGGGCGTCTCTTTCCCTGGAGTTGACTTGAAAGGGTTGGAACTCCCAACCGTCTTTGGTTGTGATTGGTGCCACGGCGTGTGAGTGGAGCTTGACTCTAATGTTATGTTCGTGGTCTGACTTAGACCTGAGACACGCGATGGCAGGTAATGTGACTTAGCGACTTGTGTCAACACACGAAGGTGTGACTTGTCTTGAGGACCCTTGAAAGAGCCTCCCTAAGAGAGCGACCGATAGAGATGAAACCGACTAGATTCGGTGAAGATACAAGAGAGTCAAGCTGTCGACTACATCAGTCGACAGCTACCTTATAACCGATTCCTGACTGTACGCCTTCGTCAGCGATACAGCCACTACTACTACTGCTGAGTGATCGTCCACTAATACCGACTCCACTACTACTACTGCTGAGAGATCGTCCACTACTACTATCAGTAATCGTACAGTAATCATCAGTCATCGCACCGTAACAGTATCAGTAATCAACAGAATGTAAATGAGTAAGACGACAGCCGTTAGTCAACAAGAAGAAGTAAGCGTTCCTGAGGTCATGTCCCATCGCTTATGGGTTAGGTCAGCTACGTGGTATGACCTGGGACATAACACTGAGGTATTGCTCCAGCCATTGGTTGGTTCGTTCTGACTGTCCATCCGTTCGTGGATGATAGGCTGTTGAGATGTTCTGTCGTATTCCTAGGACTCGGCATAGTTCTCTTGTAAATTTTGACGCGAATCGGGGGTCTCTGTCACTAATGATTTTTGAGGGTAGTCCAAACCGCGCTACGACATGCTTCGCGTATAACGCCGCGGTTTCTTCTCCCGTGATCTCCTCTTTGCATGGTATGAAGATGGCTGCCTTGGAGCAGTCGTGGTCTGTGACTGTGAGTACTGAGTCGTACCCTCTTGATACGGGGAGCTTAGTAATGAAGTCCATTGCTACCACCTCGAACGGCAGCGCCTCGGTCTGTGGAAATATTGGCTGCAATGGTGCTCTTGTCTTCTGCGTGTTGACCTTGCATCGTTGACATTCCGCACATCCTCGGACGTAGTCCGCGATGTCTTGTTTCATCGTTGGCCACCAATAGTGGCGCTCCACTAATTGCGTTGTTCGGTTGATTCCTGGATGGCCATGAATAGGTGGGTCATGGTGCATGGAAATTACTTCTCTGATTTCTTCCATTGGTCCTGTCAAGACAAGCTGTTGTCCGTGGTACCACCAGAGTCCATCTGCTTTCGTCAGTTTGTGGGGGTCGACCCACTTGCGTATCCTCTGTTCGTCTTGTTGTTGGGTGGTCGTAGTTGTTCGTACAAACATCTCGTCTGACAATACGACGACACCTTCGTTGTCTTTTTCTCCTTGGTCGTAATCGGGTCTTCGCGATAAGGCGTCGGCTCATCCGTTGGCTGTACCTTTGACATGGTGTATCTCGAAGTTGTACTCTGCTAATTCGAGTACTTCCCTGGCAATTCGCCTACTGATCTTCTGTGGATCCCGCCAGTATTTGAGGTTGAGATGGTCGGAAAAAATGCGTACTTTGTGCGGCGAGCCTGCCAACAAGTGTCGCCAGTTTCGTAATGCCTTTACGATGGCTAATAACTCCAGGTTATAGATGTCGTAGTTGCGTTCGGCGGCGTTGAGTGTTGCCGAATAGTAGCCCACAGGATGTCGCTTTCCGTCTTGTTTCTTTTGCAGTAGCACCGCCCCAACCGCAAATCCTGACGCGTCTACTTCTAGGTCGAATTGTTGGGTTTGGTCTGCGTGTGCTAGTATGGGTTCTGTGGTGACTCGTTGTTTAAGCATATCAAACGCTACTTGGTGTCTTGTTTCCCACTGCCATGGTTCGTCTTTTCGTGTAAGATCGTTGAGCGGTTTGGCGACATTGGCGAAACCTCTAATAAACTGCCGGTAAAAGTTGCAAAAACCGAGGAATGATCGTACGTCCTTTACTGATGTGGGTATTTGCCAATCGCGAACGCCTGAAATTTTGACGGGGTCCATACGTGTTACCCCCTCTTCAAGGATTACCCCAGGTAATCAATACTGGGAGCATTGAAGACACATTTCTCGGGTTTGAAAAAGAGATCGTTTTTCTGTGCTATGGCAAGCACGTCGCGGACTGCATCTTGGTGTTTATTGATCGCTAGTGGTTGCCTTTTGGTTGCTATGGCAATATCGTCCATATATACCCTGATTGTCGTCCCGGCTGCTTCGTGTTTCGTGATTATCGGTTGGTAGATGTTGTTCATGAAGCTTTGGAATGTTGCCGGTGAATTGCACAAGCCGAAATACATGACGGTCGGCTTGAATAGTCCTCGGCGTGTTTTGAACGCGGCCTTGGGTTCGTCTCCTTCTTTGATCCTGATGTTGTTGTACCCCTGTCGGACGTCTAGCTTGCTGAAAATCTGAGCCCCTCCAAGATCTCTGGTTAAATCATCAATGAGAGGGAGTGGGTATTGGTTTCGTATGGTCCACTCATTGATTTTCCGGTAGTCTTGCACTGGTCGTAGTTTTCCGTCCTTCTCTTTGATAAAAAAGAAGGATGATGCGTACGGGGACTTTGAGGGACGAATGTATCCCTTCTCTAGCTGCTCGTCAATAAATTCGTCTAACGCTGCATCTTCTATCCTTGTCATTGGATATACTTTGCAGTCGATGACGTCTGGTGCTCCCTTCTTGAATTCGATCGCGTGGTCGCAACTTCGTCTTGGTGGGAATCTTTTTGCTTCTTCCTCGCTGAATACTTGCGCGAATTGTTGGTATTCTTTTGGTATTTCGACGTTCTTGGTATATTGCTTGGCGTCTATCGCAAGCTCAACCGCTGATCGTCGTCCTCGTACTTGTTCTTCTAACTTCGTCACGATTTGTTCCTTTGCTTCGGTAGTGAACATTCGTGAGATCTTGGTGTCGCGTTCCTCTTCGTTGAGCAACCTTGCTAGCACGGCCCTTTTGTCATTTGGGTTGACCGATCGTAGCACTATAGGGAGTTGCTTTTCGTCAATGGTGGCGTGTCGCCAGCTGAACCGTGGTTCATAGGTCGCGAGCCATGGGTATCCTAGCAGTATGTCTTCCTTGCCGATGTCGGTGATCAGGAAGCGCATTTCTCTTTGAGTTTTTCCCGTTTCCACATTAAGCGTAAGGTAGTGTGTGATCTGCCCCGCTTTATTAGTGGTATCGTCGATGTTATAGATGTTTTTGGGCTTATCTAACGCCCGTTGTCCCAACCCCATCCTTTTGACAAATTGCGGATGGATAAAATTGTCAGTGGCTCCTGAGTCCACTAACGCTTTGATGTCGGCCATGTTGTAACTTGCACGAATGGACACTGGTACTCGCATAGATCGGTAGCGCATAATGTACACGGAGTTACAACGTATTGCCCTCACCCAGGCCACCGGGTTCAGGCGTTTCCAAAATCCTGTCCCATCAATTGCTGTAGGACCAGGTCTTTTACTTCCTCGTCATCTCCTGCTACTCCTTGCAGCCACTCCGCTGCTTTCTCCTCTTTGGTTGTCGCTGTTTCGGCCGCGCGTGTTTGTATATCTCGGCGCCTTCTTGGTTGTCTGCAGTCGCGGCTGATGTGACCCATCTTCTGGCAGTTGTAACACTGCGTTTGACTGTGGTCGCGCTTGAACTGTCTCTGTATGAACCCTCCCCGGGGTGGAAATGGTGGCTGCGGGGGTCTAGCATTCCTGGGATGGTTTGCTAGGACATCTTCTGCCCCTGCCAATCGTCCTCGTACTCGATCTGCGGATGTGTCCATTCGGTCGTCGTTCTGAAGTGGTGCTAGCAACTTAGCTAGTGCTCCTCCTGTGGCTCGCCCTGGCTTGAAGGCGTCTAGGTTCCCCCGGACCGTTTGCATATGAATCCACTTCTGTTGCCTCTTCAGGGCGGATTCTCTCCATTCTTCATAGTTTCGGGGATTGTCGTGTTGGTACATGGTCTCGTATAGGGCGCGCGGTAGTCCTTTGGTGAAATATTTGAGCGTTTGCTCCGCGTTGATATTGTATCCCGCATGTCGAACGAGTTGTTCGAACTGTGCAATGTAGTCGTCGATTTTTCCATCCTTTGTCACGAACCTATGCCTCGGTCCGTGACTTATCCGGAATACCCAGGAACGCGCAAGGGAACGCGCGCACAAACTCAGGAATACGAAGTAATGGACTAGTGGAACTAGCCAAGACGACGCACGTGAAAGGATTGGATAATCCTTTCCTTCCTATTCAAGAAAGACCCGGTCCGGAACCGGGACTTACCAAGTGAAAGGTCAGATGACCTCACATGACTTGTTTGTTGATCAATCAACAAAAGATTGTTGATTGATAAACAAAGTCCGTTGATCGGTAAACGAAGATTGTTGATCAATCACCTGACGAGCGGAGCTTGTCAGGGATTAATGCCATTGGACGATATACTTAGAAACCTTCCAGCACTTTCCATGCTATCTTTAGAACACTTCTAGAGTATTCCATGGGCCCACCCGTGGAGCGGAGTTGGGCCTCCCCTAAAGTACGCACAGACCATGTATTCAGGTATATAAGCTGGAGCAATGTAACAGACAGTCCCTCAGACTGTCCACTTGCGACATCCCCACTTGTACATTCTTGTCTTCAGAGCAGCTTCCCATCATTGGGTTGTTCCTCATCCTTGTCTTGTTACTCGTGGTCCATTGTTCCCTGTCCCTGTTCTACTTCCTTGTTGGTTCGACGTTAGCCACCCTGTTCCTCGTGATCCTTGGTCTCGCTGTTGCGATTAAACAGTGAGACACTCATCACATCCTTCATGTGAATACCAGCGTCGAGCTGGGCTTGTGCTCGTTCTTTGCTGAGGACGTCTCCGAATTGTCTTTGAAAGGCGTGGAGTAGATTCTCCCACAGCCTGTTGTCGAATTGATTGGTGCCCGTGGTGACTTCGTTAACGAGCCATCGGCTTGCCGACATGACCCATTGGTTAACCGCGTTTCCCTGAATGTATGTGAGGAACAACATAGCTTTTTGATACTTATTCAGCATAGCTGAATGGTTGGCGTTGACTCCTGCGTAGACCTCCCATTGGAGGATGAATGCTTCGGCTTGTGATCGGCTTCCTGTGAATGTAGGTGGAGGGTTTCCAATAAACTTGTCGTTTCCTCCTTGTGCGTTGTGGGCTACTGCAGGCCCTCCTAGGGGTGGTCCTCCTCCTCCTGGCGGTCCTCCTCCTGGCGGTCCTCCTCCTGGCGGTCCTCCTCCTGGCGGTCCTCCTCCTGGCGGTCCTCCTCTTCCTCCACCTGGCGGTCCTCCTCTTCCTCCACCTGGCGGTCCGTTATCTTGTGGTCGCAAAGGTGGGAACGGCCTATTTTCGGGTGATGGTACCCTGTTTCGATTGAGCCGAAACTCGTAGAACATTTCTGTTCCTTCAGGGATACTTGGTGCGTCGGGGACGTCCGGTCCCATTGCTCGGTGAGCGGCTTCTACGTCTTCTGGTTGTAGTTGTTGAACGTGACCTGTCTGCTCGTTTATGACAAGTCGGGGTGGCAAAACTTCTGTTTGGGTAGTCATGTAGCTGTATGGTATCCCTCTGATTGGTTCAGGGATGTGTAACTCAGCTGTTCACGCGGCTAGTGCGTCTACTTGTTACGTGCGAACCGCACGTGAGCCTGACTTAGGCAACGTAAGATGAACGCGGTGACTCAGCAGTGATTATACTCAAGCACTGAGGCTGAGTGACGTCTCAACGCGCGAAGGTGGAGGTAGTTGCTTGTCCTTGATACGCGGCCCCGAAGGACGAATGAGAGTGAGAGAGAAGAAACCGGCTTTGGATAACAAGGCGAGAGTTGTACAAGAAATCCAAGCTATCGACTACAACAGTCGATAGCTTCCTTATAAACTATACGCGCGATCCGCCTTCGTCAGCGAGACCGCCACTACTACTAATCTGCTGGTAATCGTCCACTAAGCCACTACTGCTAGGTAATCGTCCACTAAGCCAAACGCCACAACTACTACTTCCCTTGGTAATCGTACAGCAATCCTCAGTCATCGTATCGTACTAGTATCAGTAATCATCATAGTAGGAATGTAAGCTGACCCACGACGTCACGCGATCACGTGCCTATACGTCCCATGACTTATGGGTTAGGTCAGATACATACCATGACCTGGGACGTTACATCACCCCCTTCACAAGGGTGAGCGCCCTCGCTCCACTACCCAATTTGGTACGGTAGTTAGTCCGACATCAGTCTCGTGTTCATCTCGTACCCGTAGGATGGCGTGGGCTCTCCCCAGCCGCTTAGCCGAGTGGCGCGCTCGGTCGACGTGGACGAAGATGTCGTCCTCGAGTCGTTTGATCGCCGCTTCGAGCTCCTTGATAACTTCCTGGGACGCGCGGTAACGCCTCACTTCAGCGGCTAGGGAGATGTCTCCAAGCCGAGCGAGGGCCTCGTCTACCTGGCGTCGTCCCCGGAAGTCAGCTCCGAGGTACTGTAGATCCTCACGAGAATACTCAGCGGCGGGCCCCATATCACGACATGGCTCTGCGTGAATCTCCCCTCGATAGATGGGCGAATAGCGCCCCATGGTGCCGAAGACCTCGGGGTTATCGCACATCCTTACTCGTACGTACCGAGCAGGAATGCGACGTCCCTCGTGCTCAATCACCATGGGCACCCAGTTCATCCCGTTGTTGAGGACGAATCCGCTGGGAGTAGGCGATAGGGCACGGTGAGCGCGCCTCGGCGCATCCGCTCGGCGCGTATTGATGGGTGAGGCGTCGCGTGCCTCGGCGTATGAGGGGAGTCCTCGCATGGCGTATCCTTCCGCCGCAGTCTGGCCGTAGACGACAGCAACCGGAGGTGCTCCTCCTTCGTCATCCACGGCTTCGTGGGTAACGTCGGTGATGTCGACGTCTTCTTCTTCGCTGATTGTGTCGGTAATTCGAGGGGGGACGCGCATGGGCGCGCAGTGGCAGTAATCTTGTGGGTTATCGCATCTGGTGCAGATAACGTTGGCGTCATGGTAAGATCCGGTGGAGGATTCGTCGCTGTACTGGTCGACGGCGGTAGTGGATGTGGAGGCGGTGGAGGGCTGTAGGATACTTGCCGCGTCAACCTCTGGATCCTCATCTGTCTCTCCTGCGGCGTCATCCTCGTTACTTGATCCAGCCGCCACGAGGTCATGACCTCCTTCAGTAGCCCGTAGTCCCTCCTCATCTTCTTCCATTCTTCCGCTTGCGGGTGTGGGAAATCGCCGGCGAGCCTCGGCCAGGTCTCGGGCGGCTTGATCTTGTTCGGCGACAGCTCTGACGTGCTCGAATGCTGAGCAGAACTGGTCGTCGACGTTGTTGCTTTCGTCATAGGTGGTGAGGGCGTTGACGTGGGGGAACTCGTCAAGGATGATAGTGGTGAGTGGGACATGAGACATGTTATGAGTGGGTGATGGTGAGGATCGCTCTGTTAAGGCTGCTTTTAAGTGTATTTCAGCCTGCGGGTTATTGTGTTTGAACTTCCTTATCTCGTTGTCCGCATGGACATCATCCCACGAGACCCACTGGTTATCCGAGTCGGCGTATCCCTTCCACTTGATCAGGTATTGCAGCTTGCGCCCTCTCCCCCTTCTCCGGGAGTCTAGTACCTTTTCAACTTCGTATTCTTCCACGTTATCGATCAACTCTGGTGGGGGACGTTGGTAATTGGTGCCATGAGTCACCGTCTCTTTGTAAGGTGTGAGAAGATCTGTGTGAAACACATCATGGATGCTCCACTGCGTGGGAAGTTTCAGTCGATAATTAACAGGTGACATCACCTGGATGACTGTGAAGGGGCTGTGTCGTCTGGGCGCAAGTTTCGTGGTTGGCTGGTTGGTGCGCAGGTGACGTCCCTCGAGCCACACCTTATCTCCCACCTGATACTTGGGTGTGTCACGATTTCTAATCCATGACTGTTGCGCCTTCTTCATTTGGCCTTGTGCTTGTTGTCTTATCTCCTTCAATTGTTTCAGTCTTGTCTCGACTCGTGGTATCGGTGACAGCTGATCTGTCCAGTCAGCGCGCGGGTGGTATCCCATCAGTAATTTGAATGGCGATTCGCACGTGGACTCGTTGGTCCAGTTGTTGTGTGCGAATTCTGCCAGCGCTAGATACTCTGCCCAATTGTCCTGCCTTTCGTTGACCCAGAACCGGAGGTATTGTTCCAACCACTGGTTGTTGCGTTCTGACTGTCCGTCGGTGCGGGGGTGATAGGCCGTTGATATGTTTTGCTGTATTCCTAGGATTCGACACAGCTCTCTTGTGAACTTGGATGCGAACCGGGGATCGCGGTCGCTGATGATTTTTGAAGGTAGGCCGAATTGTGCCACCACGTATTTGGCGTATAGTACTGCTGTCTCTTCTCCTGATATTTCTTCGGTACATGGTATGAATATGGACGCCTTGGAACAGTCGTGGTCAGTGATAGTTAGGATGGAGTCATATCCCCTCGACTTGGGGAGCTTTGTGATGAAGTCCAGCGCTACGACTTCGAACGGCATTGCTTCCGGTTTTGGAAACAGTGGTTGTAACGGTGCCTTCGTTTTTTGTGTGCTAACTTTGCACCGTTGGCAATCGGCACATCCTTTCACGTAGTCTGCGATGTCGTTCTTCATTGTCGGCCACCAGTATTGTCGTTCTACCAGCTGCGTCGTTCGATTTATCCCTGGGTGTCCGTAAATTGGGGGATCGTGATGGGTGCGAATTACTTCTCTGATTTCGTCTGGTCCCCCCGTGACAACCAATCTCTGTCCCTGATACCACCACAGTCCATCGGCCTTGATTAGTTTGTGTGGGTCCACCCATTTGCGTATTCTTAACTCGTTCTGCGGTCTTGTGGTCTTGATGGTTCGTACGAATAGTTTGTTTGGCAACACCGTGACATTCTCGTTGTCTTTCTCCCCTTGGTCATAGTCGGGGCGTCTTGACAGGGCATCCGCTCTTCCATTGGCGGTTCCTTTTACATGGTGTATTTCGAAGTTGTATTCGGCCAGCTCCAAGACTTCTCTTGCTATTCTCCGGCTAATTTTCTGGGGATCTCGCCAGTATCGGAGGTTGAGATGGTCTGAGAATATGCGTACTTTGTGGGGTGATCCTGCGAGCAGATGCCTCCAATTTCGTAGTGCCTTTACTATGGCCAGTAGCTCGAGGTTATATATGTCATAGTTGCGCTCAGCCGCGTTGAGCGTCGCTGAGTAATATCCCACTGGGTGTCGTTTTCCGTCTTGTTTCTTCTGTAGCAGCACTGCTCCTACCGCAATCCAGATGCGTCGACTTCTAGGTCAAATTGTTGGTTTTGGTCCGCGTGTGCGAGGATGGGTTCCTCGGTAACTCTTCGTTTAAGCGTGTCAAACGCTGTTTGTTGTCTTTTTCCCCATTCCCATGGTTCGTCTTTTCGCGTTAGTTCGTTCAAGGTTTAGCAATGGGCGAATCCTTTGATAAATTGCCTGTAGAAGTTGCAAAACCCGAGAAAAGATCGTACATCCTTTACCGATGATGGGGATTGCCAGTCGCGAACACCCGAAATTTTGACGGGGTCCATGCGTGTCACCCCCTCTTCAAGGATTACCCCCAGGTAATCAATACTGGGAGCGTTGAAAGTACACTTTTCCGGTTTGAAGAAGAGGTCGTGTTTTTGAGCGACGGCGAGAACGTCACAGACTGCTTCTTGGTGTTTTGTTCGAGCGTACTGCTGTCGTTTTGTGGCTATGGCGATATCGTCCATGTAGACTCGTATTGTCGTTCCTAAGGCTTCATGCTTCGCTATGGTAGGGCGGTAGATTTCGTTCATGAAACTCTGGAATGTAGCGGGTGAGTTGCACAGTCCAAAGTACATAACGGTTGGTTCGAAAAGTCCGCGGCGTGTTTTAAACGCTGCTTTGTGTTCGTCACCCTCTTTGATTCGTATATTGTTATAGCCTTGTCGAACGTCCAGTTTACTGAATATTTGCGCCCCCCCTAGATCTTTGATCAGGTCATTGATGAGGGGTAGTGGATATTGATTCCGTATCGTCCATTCATTGACTTTTCGGTAGTCCTGAACAGGTCGTAGCTTTCCGTCCTTCTTTTTAATGAAGAAGAATGATGATGCGTACGGGGACTTTGAGGGGCGAATGTATCCCTTCTCCACCTGTTCGTCAATGAAGTTGTCCAATGCTTCATCTTCGACCCTCGTCATTGGGTATACTTTGCAATCGATGGCTTCTGGGGCTCCCTTTTTGAACTCGATTGCGTGGTCGCAACTTCTTTTGGTGGGAACCTTTTTGATTCTTCTTCTCCGAATACCTTCGCGTATTGTTGGTATTCCTTTGGTATTGCGACCTGTTTCTGTGTATTGTTTGGCCTCGATCGCAAGTTCGACTGCCGATCGTCGCCCATACACTTGTTCATCTAGTTGGGTCACTATTTGCTCTTTATCTCCGTGGTAAATATGCGTGACACTTTCGCGTCGTTGTCTTCTTCCTGGAGCAATCTTGCTAGTACTGCTCTTCTGTCGTTTGGGTTAACTGATCGTAACACTATAGGGAGTTGTTTCTCATCTATAGTGGCATGGCGCCAACTGAACCTTGGTTCATAGGTTGCGAGCCATGGGTACCCAATAGTACGTCTTCTTTTCCTATATCAGTGATAAGGAAGCGCATCTCCCTATTCGTCCTCCTGTTTCCACTTTGAGCGTCAGATAGTGTGTTATCTGTCCCGCTTTATTAGTGGTATCATCGATATTGTAGATGTTTTTGGGCTTATCTAGTGCCCGTTGTCCTAGTCCCATCCTTTTTACAAATTTGGATGTATGAAGTTGTCAGTGGCACCGGAGTCCACCAACACTTTGATGTCGGCCATGTTATAACTTGCGCGAATTGACACTGGTACTCTCATAGAACGGTAGCGCATAATGTACACAGAGTTACAACGTATTGCCCTTACCCAGGCCGTCGGGTTTAGGCGTTTCCAAAATCCTGTCCCATCATTGCTGTAGGACCAGATCCTTGACTTCTTCATCGTCTCCTGCGACTCCTCGTAACCATTCCGCCGCTTTTTCCTCTTTGGTTTGTGGGACTCCTCCGGTAGCTTCTGTGGAGCGTGCTTGTGTGTCCCGGCGTCTGCGCGGTTGTCTGCAGTCACGACTGATGTGACCCATCTTCTGGCAGTTGTAACACTGCGTTTGACTATGGTCTCGTTTGAACTGCTCTGGATAAATCCCCCTCGTGGTGGGAATGGTGGTTGTGGCGGTCTGGTGTTCCTGGGATGATTCGCCATGATCTCCTCGGCTCCTGCTAACCGCCCCCGTACTCGGTCTGCTGATGTGTCCATTCGGTCATCATTATGGAGTGGTGCGAGCAACTTAGCTAGCGCTCCTCCGGTCGTGCATCCTGTCTTGAACGCATCGAGGTTTCCCCTAACCGTCTGCATGTGAATCCACTTCTGTTGCCTTTTAGGGCAGATTCCCTCCACTCTTCGTAGTTTCGGGGGTCATCATGTTGATACATGGTTTCGTATAGCGCCCTTGGTAACCCCTTTGTGAATACTTGAGTGTTTGTTCGTTATTGATGTTATACCCGCATGTCGAACGAGTTGTTCGTATAGGGCAATATAATCGTCGATTTTGCCGTCCTTCATGTGTATCCCGGCGTCCAGTTGTGCTTGCGCTCGTTCCTTGCTAAGAACGTCACCGAATTGTCTTTGGAACGCGTTGAGTAGGTTCTCCCATAACCTATTGTTGAATTGACTGGTTCCTGTGGCCACCTCGTTTACAAGCCATCGGCTGGCGGACATAACCCATTGGTTAACCGCATTTCCCTGAATGTATGTTAGGAATAACATAGCTTTCTGGTATTTGTTCATCATGGCTGAGTGGTTTGCGTTGACTCCTGCGTAGACCTCCCATTGGAGGATGAAGGCTTCGGCTTGTGACCTCTGTCCTGTGAATGTGGGTGGCGGGTTGCCTATGAATTTGTCGTTGCCTCCTTGCGTGGCTACTGCGGGTCCTGCGAGGGTGGTCCTCCTCCCGGTGTCCTCCTCCCGTGGTCCTCCTCCCGGTGGTCCTCCTCCCGGTGGTCCTCCTCCCGGTGGTCCTCCTCCCGGTGGTCCTCCTCCTGGTGGTCCTCCTCCCGGTGGTCCTCTTAATGGCGGGAAGGGTCTATTATCTGGTGACGGTACTCTGTTGCGGTTGAGCCTGAATTCGTAGAACATGTTTGTTCCTTCAGGAATGCTTGGCGCATCAGGGACATCTGGTCCCATAGCTCGATTGACAGCCTCCATATCTTCTGGCTGCAGTTGTTGGACATGACCCGTTTGCTCGTTAATAACAAGTCGGGGTGGGGAAACTTCTGTTTGAGTAGTCATGTAGCTGTATGGCATTCCCCGGATAGGTTCGGGAATATGCAACTCAGCTGTTTGCGCGGCTAGTGCGTCTACTTCTGGCGATTGTGCTACGGCCTCTATAGGTTCACCCTCACTTTGGGGGGTTTGCGACCTTTCGCTAGTATGGCTGGACGGGGTTGGCGTAACTGTTCGTAGTTGGAATTCTGCCCTAGGCGGTTCCGTGTCGAGGTTTGGTTGTCTTTCTTCTTGGCCGTCTATGGACCCTTGTTGACTGATTGGTCGCGCGTCGACCAATGGTATGTTGATATTTAGATCGTCTGCCGCTGGTCGTGTTGCTTCGAAATAGCTGTTAGTGTTGCTCCACCTGAGTTCGACCCAGCAGCAGCGTTCTTTGTTGAATACTACTGGGTGGAAGCGTTGCGATGTGGCTGCTTCCGCGTAATATCCGGTGTTGTTTTCGTCGGATCTTCTGGTGTCTGGTACGTGTCGCCACCTTACTCGTCCTATGAGGTATCGAGTGGGTGCGTCCCTTTCTCTTGAATCGATGCGATAGGGCACAAAGTCCCAGCCGTCCTTGGTGTTGATAGTTGCCACGGCATTCGTTTTTATGAAGAGCTTGGATTTAATGTTACGTGCGAACCGCACGTGAGCCTGACTTAGGCGACGTAAGATGAACGCGGTGACTCAGCAGCGATTTATACTCAAGCACTGAGGCTGAGTGACGTCTCAACGCTCGTAGGCGGAGGTAGTTGCTTTTGTCCTTGATACGCGGCCCCGAAGGACGAATGAGAATGAGAGAAGAAACCGGCTTTGGATAACAAGGCGAGAGTTGTACAAGAAATCCAAGCTATCGACTACAACAGTCGATAGCTTCCTTATAAACTATACGCGCGATCCGCCTTCGTCAGCGAGACCGCCACTACTACTGATCTGTTGGTAATCGTCCACTAAGCCACTACTGCTAGGTAATCGTCCACTAAGCCAAACGCCATAACTAATACTTCCTTGGTAATCGTACAGTAATCCTCAGTCATCGTATCGTATTAGTATCAGTAATCCTCGTAGTAAGAATGTAAGCCGACCCACGACGTTACGCGATCACGTGCCTATACGTCCCATGACTTATGGGTTAGGTCAGATACATACCATGACCCGGGACGTTACAAAGGAGGAGATCAACGCAGAAGAAGTTGCAATGTTGTATCTCAAACATGTGTTTGTCAGATACGGACTCCCCACCAAAATAATCAGCGATCAAGATCCTCGATTCGCATCCAAATTCACCCGAGAACTTTGTAAACAATTGGGGGTTACGCAAAATATATCTACGGCCTATCACCCTCGTACTGACGGACAGTCGGAACGAATGAATCAATGGCTAGAACAATATCTCCGTTTCTGGGTAAATGAGCGACAAGACAACTGGGCGCTGTATTTACCCCTGGCAGAATTCACACACAACAATTGGCCAAATGAGGCAACAGGACAGTCTCCATTCTTTCTCTTAACGGGGCATCATCCGCGTGCTGATTGGAAAACGACTCCAACCCCTTTACCCCAAGTGGCGTTGCGGCTTGATCAGTTCAAACAGGCACGTGAACACGCCCAACAACAGATCATCAAGGCACAAAAGTCATGGGTCAAGCACAAAGAAACACCCAAATTTAGAATTGGAGACCTTGTATGGCTAGAAGGACGTCACCTGAGAACCCATCAACCGAGCGCCAAACTTGCGCCCAAGCGACATGGACCCTTCAAAATCAACCAGGTGATGTCCCCAGTTAATTATAGACTGGAAATTCCCACACAATGGAGCATTCATGACGTGTTTCATATCGATCTTCTCACCCCCTATCGAGAAACTTCCTTTCATGGACCAAATTTCCCAAGACCTCCCCCTGAATTAATCGATGGAGAAGAAGAATACGAAGTCGAGAAAGTTCTAGACCAACGGCATTTCGGCAGGGGAAGGCGCAAACAATATCTGATCAAATGGAAGGGATACCCAGACTCGGAGAACCAGTGGGTCAACGCCACTGACGTATATGCTCCAAAAGCGATAGCTGAGTTTCAACATCTTCGAACTCCGTTGTCAGCATATATAAATGTTCCCACTCCTAGCGAAGAAGCCCATCAGTTCTTTCTTCGAACTACTATGAGCACTCCTCCCTCTTCTACCAATGAACACATCCTCTCCTCTCTATCCTCTATTGCCTCAACTGTCGAGGAGGTCGAACCCTCTGCTGCCGAGGTCACCGCCGCCTTCAGATGCATTGGTCCCGGGGACTTCATTCCTGAAACCCCTGATGTGCGCGGATACGACACTGGAGGATTGGAGGAAGACTCACAGAAGGTGGCGACGGGAGCAACTCCTGACCGCCAGGAGTTCCTTGTTGCACAAACGCTTGTCAAGGTGCCAAGCATCTCGGACATCAGTGACGTGGTCCGAGTTTGTGGGACTTGTAAGCAATCCGCCCTGTCATGTCCAGGCCACCTTGACTCCCACATCCACTACGACTGTGGAAAACCCATCCATGAATGTGTCTGTAACGACAAGTTCCACTTCATCCCTCTGCCGCCAATGCCTCGATATATCAATGTCGACTGTCCTCCCAGAGTCATCCTCGACCCCGCCACCTCATGGGGTGTTCACACCCGTTCTATCCTCCGCCAACAAGAAGACGATTCCGACAAAGAAAACAAAGATCCCGCGGAGGTTTCGAGACCTGAAGATGAAGGGGTATCACCTGCTACGTCACACACTCGCCAGGGACGTCGAGGAGGTATGGCGTCAGCAAAAGGAAGCCCTCTCTTCCCAGACTACCACGGACATCCCACCAACATTGAGCGACAGAAGGCTAAGGACAAGGCAGAAGCCCCAGATGGATTCGAACTAAACATCCCTCCACAGTTTATTCCATTCCGCATGATTATCGATGGGCAACATACCATTGCCAAGTATATCCATCTGAAGCCAGGAAATAACGCAGTTGTCTTTGGATGCATGAAGAAGGGTGGGGAAATCCAACAAGGTGACGTACATGCCGCACCTGATTTCAACGCTGAAACATGCGACTACATGCATGATCAGTTGCGCTATCTGCGTAACGATTTCGGGGGTCGTCAATGGGTCGATCTGGCCATTGCCGAGATCCCAGATCGAACGCTGGGTGCCGAGATCTCGCGTTATCGCCATGTATCGCAGCGTTATGACGATCTCCACGCGGCGATTACTGCTCTTGAAAATGAGCAGTACGCAGTGGGGAATGAGAAGCGCAAGTGTGTACGACGGCTTGAGGAGGCCAACACCCTCCAGAGGGTTATGGATAAGGAGGTGGAGGTATGTCGGAACACTACAATTATCCCTTGGGTTTTCGAACGAGGTCGTTCAACCTGAAAAGGGGGTAATGTCACGTTGACATCGTTTTGTTGCTGACCTTAAAGGATGACGAGTACTTTGGAGTTTCGGACTGCTTACTATTTGGTTATGACTACAATAGTAAGCACATATTAGTCATGGACACTTACGCGTCGCCGGTATTTGGGATCACCGGTGTTTCAGGTATTATTAGAACGGACAATTACTCATTACTAGTATAGTCGTACTAGGGTTTGATTCTAAGCTGCGCTTGAAAGCCAGCGAGTAACTGTATAAAAGTCTCTACTGTCAGACCATAGCTCTCCAGCTTGGTCTTCTCGAATTATCACTTCTCTTCGTGCATACTAGTACCACGGGTACTAAGTGATCGCTATTCATTCTTCATCCTTGTGGACATAGTCCCTTGTGATCATCTCTACATACCCAATATCCTTGTCGATTTGGTGTATCAACAAGCTGTTATGTAATCTCTTCTTGTCACATGTCACGTGGTGACATCGTTCCGACCACTGCGCGCACAAAACGTTGCAAGTGCACTCATGAGCACTGGAAGAACTGTCAAGACTACCCAGAAGCACACACATGGGTACTAGGTCAGCCGGCATATAGCGAAGAAGAAGAAGAGGTTCGTGCTCTCGTATGGGCCCAGGCAGATGGATATCCTGCGGCAGAAGAAGAAGACTATGAAGTAGAGGAGGATGAAGCCCTCCGTATACGCCAGTTAGTGAGTGGAATGATCGTCCACCCATCGTCTCCAGACACTGGCACAAGTATTACAGGAAGAATGAAGGTCACGTGATCTATCACGTGAAAGTCCCAGATCATGCCTTGTATCTGGTCTAATCCATAAGTCATGGGACTTCAAGGATGGAAGAGCTTTGTATAATGTAACGTTTCCTCGGATGTGAGATTCCCGAGAGGCCGAAGAAGATGTCACGTGTAGAAGAGGAGGTCAAGTCCCAGGTCACAGTATGTATCTGACCTAAGCCATAACTCAGGGGACTTCGGTGTTGTATCAAGAATGGAAGATTATGGAAGGTTCTGGAAGGGCCATGGTAGGCACGAGGTCAGAGGCAATTCCTGACAGCTGAAGGTCTAGACATTTCCTTGTATGGTTCAAGTTCTGATGGAACAGGTTCTGATGCGCTGGTGTTGCGCCTTGACATTTGTTATCTTGGTTCTCTATTGTTCTAGTGTTCTATGATGTCATTTGTGAGTCATGTGTTGTTCTTATCTCTGACTCATAGTTGTGTTATCTCTGACTCATGTGGGGCCTTATGCCTCATGTACTGTATGTTTCATGATAAGCCCCTGTGGCTTGATGGACAATTCCTATTGGCAGATAAGGTCGTAGGTCGTGTTTACTATAGTTCGAGCTCAGCTTTAAAGCTAGCTTGAAAGTACTATATATACTAGGCAGGTATCGCCAGTAGTCGTTAGCTTAGTTGTTTTGGACTTCCACCTGTATTCCTCTCAGGTTCTATTCAAAGCATTCTCATAGCAGAGTCATTGGTCTGTGTGACTAGTATCTTATCTTGTTGCCAACTTGTGTGTCAAAGCTATCACCTTGTTAGGCCATTCCAAGGGGACCTCTCCTGGTTTTTCGCCCTTTACGAGTTCTTGTTGAGTTGTAAGCCGTGCGCTTAGCTCATCGTTTGATTCAAGGAAGCCTTCGGATCCAAGTCGGATCAGCGTTTGGTGGAAATGCTACATCACGCCTCTCCAAGTTGCCTAAGTCAGGCCAGCGTTAGGTGATAACGCCACATCGAGGGTGATAGGCTGTTGAAATATTTTGTTGTATTCCCAAGATCTGGCACAGTTCTCGTGTGAACTTGGACACGAATCGGGGGTCTCGGTCGCTGATGATTTTTGAGGGTAGTCCAAACCAGGCTACTACGTGTTTGGCGTAGAGGATCGCCGTCTCTTCTCCTGATATTTCTTCACTGCATGGTATGAATATTGATGCCTTTGAACAATCGTGGTCAGTGACTGTTAGGATGGAATCATATCCTCGTGATTCGGGGAGCTTCGTGATGAAGTCTAGTGCCACTACTTCAAATGGTGTTGCTTCTGGTTTCGGGAATATTGGTTGTAGTGGTGCCTTCGTCTTTTGTGTGTTGACCTTGTGTCATTGACAATCGGCACATCCTCGTACGTATTCTGCGATATCGTTCTTCATCGTCAGCCACCAGTAGTATCACTCTACTAGCTGGGTTGTTCGATTTATCCCTGGGTGTCCGTGAATTGGGGGATCGTGATGCGTGCAGATTACTTCTCTGATCTCTTCTGGCTTTCCTGTGATAACCAGTCTCTGTCCTTGGTACCACCATAGTCCCTCGGCCTTCGTCAGTTTGTGAGGGTCGACCCATTTGCATATTGTCTGTTCGTCTTGTGATCTTGTGGTGTCGATGGTTCGTACGAACAGTTTGCTAGGTAGGACTGTGACATTCTCGTTGTCCTTTTCGCCTTGGTCATAGTTGGGGCGTCTTGACAGTGCGTCGGCTCTTCCATTGTGTCACGTGGTGACATCGTTCCGACCACTGCGCGCACAAAATGTCGCAAGTGCACTCATGAGCACTGGAAGAACTGTCAAGACTACCCTGAAGCACACACATGGGTATTAGGACAGCCGACATATAGCGAAGAAGAAGAAGAGGTTCGCGCTCTCGTATGGGCCCAGGCAGATGGATATCCTGCGGCAGAAGAAGAAGACTATGCAGTGGAGGAGGATGAAGCCCTCCGTATACACCAGTTAGTGAGTGGAATGATCGTCCACCCATCGTCTCCAGACACTGGCACAAGTATTACAGGAAGAATGAAGGTCACGTGATCTATCACGTGAAAGTCCCAGATCATGCCTTGTATCTGGTCTAATCCATAAGTCATGGGACTTCAAGGATGGAAGAGCTTTGTATAATGTAACGTTTCCTCGGATGTGAGATTCCCGAGAGGCCGAAGAAGATGTCACGTGTAGAAGAGGAGGTCAAGTCCCAGGTCACAGTATGTATCTGACCTAAGCCATAACTCAGGGGACTTCGGTGTTGTATCAAGAATGAAAGATTATGGAAGGTTCTGGAAGGGCCATGGTAGGCACGAGGTCAGAGGCAATTCCTGACAGCTGAAGGTCTAGACATTTCCTTGTATGGTTCAAGTTCTGATGGAACAGGTTCTGATGCGCTGGTGTTGCGCCTTGACATTTGTTATCTTGGTTCTCTATTGTTCTAGTATTCTATGATGTCATTTGTGAGTCATGTGTTGTTCTTATCTCTGACTCATGGTTGTGTTATCTCTGACTCATGTGGGGCCTTATGCCTCATGTACTGTATGTTTCATGATAAGCCCCTGTGGCTTGATGGACAATTCCTATTGGCAGATAAGGTCGTAGGTCGTGTTTACTATAGTTCGAGCTCAGCTTTAAAGCTAGCTTGAAAGTACTATATATACTAGGCAGGTATCGCCAGTAGTCGTTAGCTTAGTTGTTTTGGACTTCCACCTGTATTCCTCTCAGGTTTTATTCAAAGCATTCTTATAGCAGAGTCATTGGTCTGTGTGACTAGCATCTTATCTTGTTGCCAACTTGTGTGTCAAAGTCATCACCTTGTTAGGCCATTCCAAGGGGACCTTTTCTGGTTTTTCGCCCTTCACGAGTTCTTGTTGAGTTGTAAGCCGTGCGCTTAGCTCATCGTTTGATTCAAGGAAGCCGTCGGATCCAAGTCGGATCAGCGTTTGGTGGAAACGCTACACATTGGCTGTTCCTTTTACGTGGTGTATCTCGAAGTTGTATTTGGCCAATTCCAAGACTTCTCTGGCTATCCTTCGGCTGATTTTCTGGGGATCTCGCCAGTACCAGAGGTTGAGATGATCCGAGAATATGCGTACTTTGTGGGATGATCCGGCCAACAGGTGCCTCCAGTTTCGAAGCGCTTTTACTATGGCCAGTAGCTCGAGATTGTATATGTCATAGTTGCATTCAGCGGCATTGAGCGTCGCTGAGTAGTATCCCACTGGGTGTCGTTTTCCGTCTTGTTTCTTCTGCAGTAGTACCGCTCCTACTGCGAATCCGGGCGCGTCCACTTCTAGATCAGATTGTTGTGTCTGGTCAGCGTGTGCAAGGATAGGTTCCGTGGTGACCCTTCATTTCAGCGTGTCAAACACTGTTTGTTGTTGCTTTCCCCACTGCCAGGGTTCATCTTTGCGTGTCAGTTCGTTTAGTGGCTTGGCGATAGCGGCGAAGCCTTTAATAAATTGTCTGTAAAAATTGCAAAAACCTAGAAATGACCGTACGTCCTTTACCGATGATGGGGATTGCCAGTCGCGAACACCCGAAATTTTAACGGGGTCCATGTGTGTCACCCCCTCTTCAAGGATTACCCCCAGGTAATCAATGCTATTGGCGTTGAAGACACATTTTTCCGGCTTGAAAAATAGGTCGTGTTCTTGAGCGACTTTTAGAACGTCACAGACTGCCTCGTGGTGTTTTTCATTGGAGTGTGGTTGTCGCTTTGTGGCAATGGCTATGTCGTCCATATAGACCCGGATTGTGGTTCCTATGGCTTCATGTTTTGCTATGGTTGGGCGGTAGATCTCATTCATGAAGCTCTGGAACGTAGCTGGTGAGTTGCACGATCCGAAGTACATGACGGTCGGTTCGAAGAGTCCGTGGCGCGTTTTAAATGCGGCTTTGTGTTCGTCACCCTCTTTAATCCGTATATTGTTGTATCCTTGTCGGACGTCCAGTTTACTGAAAATTTGTGCGCCCCTGAGGTCTCTGATCAGGTCGTCGATGAGGGGGAGTGGGTATTGGTTTCGTATTGTCCACTTGTTGATCTTTTGGTAGTCCTGTACGGGTCACAGTTTTCTGTCCTTCTTTTTGATGAAGAAAAACGATGATGCGTACGGGGACTTTGAGGGGCGAATGTACCCCTTTTTTACTTGTTCATCAATGAAGTCGTCCAGTGCTGCGTCTTCATTTCTTGTCATTGGGTATATTTTGCAGTCGATGATGTCTGGCGCTCCCTTTTTGAAGTCTATGGCGTGGTCGCAACTTCGTTTTGGTGGGAATCTCTTTGCTTCTTCTTTGCTGAATACTTTTGCAAAGCGTTGGTATTCTTGTGGTATGCTGACTTCTTTGGTGTATTGTTTGGCCTCAACTGCGAGTTCTACCGTGGATCGTCGTCCATGTACTTGTTCCTCTAAGGTGGCCACTATTTGTTCCTTCGTTTCCGTAGTGAACATTCGTGATACCTTTGTGTCGTTTTGCTCCTTGTCTAGCAGCCTTGCCAGTACCACCTTTTTGTCGTTTGGGTTGACTGATCGTAGTACTATGGGGAGTTGCTTTTCATCGATAGTGGCATGACGCCAGCTGAACCTTGGTTCATAGGTTGCGAGCCATGGGTATCCCAGTAGTACATCTTCTTGTCCGATGTCGGTGATGAGGAATCGCATTTCCTTTATGGTTCCTCCTGTTTCCACGTTAAGTGTGAGGTAGTGGGTGATCTGCCCCGCTTTATTAGTGGTATTGTCGATGTTGTAAATGTTTTTGGGCTTATCTAGTGCCCGTCGTCCCAATCCCATTCATTTGACGAAATTTGGGTTTATGAAGTTATCAGTGGCTCCAGAGTCCACTAGTGCTTTGATATCGGCCATGTTGTAACTTGCACGAATTGAAACTGGTACTTTCATAGATCGGTAGTGCGTTATGTATACAGAGTTACAACATATTGCCCCCACCCAGGCCGCCGGGTTCAGGCGCTTCCAAAATCCTGTCCCATCAATTGTTGCAGGACTAGGTTCTTTACTTCGTCGTCATTGTTGGCTACTCCTTGTAGCCATTCTGCCGCCTTTTCTTCCTTAGTTGGTGCGGTCTCCGTGGTTCGTGTTTGTACCTCGTGGCGTCGTTGAGGTTGTCTGCAGTTGCAACTGATGTGACCCATTTTTTGGCAGTTGTAACACTGCGTTTGGCTATGGTCGTGTTTGAACTCCCGTTGTCATTGAAGGAATCCTCCGTGGGGCGCGTATGGTGGTCGCGGAGGGTTGTTTCGTGTGTATTTGTCATTGAGAATTTCTTCTGCCCCGGCTACTCGCCCACATATGTGATCTGCGGAAGTATCCATTTGGTCATCGTTCTGAAGTGGTGCGAGCAACTTAGCTAGTGCTCCTCCTGGAGCTCGTCCTGGTTTGAATGCATCGAGGTTCCCTCTAACCGTTTGCATGTGAATCCATTTCTGTTGCCTTTTCAGGGCGGATTCCCTCCATTCTTCATAGTTTCGAGGATCGTCATGTTGATACATGGCTTCATATAGGGCTCTTGGCAGTCCCTTTGTAAAATACTTGAGCGTTTGCTTGGCATTGATGTTGTACCCTGCGTGTCAAACAAGTTGTTCGAATAGGGCGATGTAGTCGTCAATTTTTCCATCCTTCATGTGTATGCCCACGTCAAGTTGGGCTTGTGCTCGTTCCTTGCTGAGGACGTCGCCAAACTGTCTTTGGAAGGCGTTGAGTAAGTTTTCCCATAGCCTATTATCAAACTGATTGGTCCCTGTGGCAACTTCATTGACGAGCCATCGACTTGCGGACATGACCCATTGGTTGACCGCGTTCCCCTGTATATATGTAAGGAATAGCATGGCCTTCTGATATTTGTTTATCATGGCCGAGTGATTGGCATTGACTCCTGCGTAGACTTCCCATTGGAGGATGAAGGCTTCGGCTTGTGACCTGTTTCCTGTAAACGTTGGTGGTGGGTTACCGATAAACTTATCATTTCCCCCTTGTGGTATGTTGTGTGCCACTGCTGGTCCTCCTAGTGGCATTCCTCCTCCTGGTGGTCCTCCTCCTGGCAGTCCTCCTCCTGGCCGTAATGGTGGGAATGGCCTGTTGTCAGGTGACAGTATTCTGTTTCGGTCGATGCAGAACTCGTAAAACATGTTTGATTCATCTGGGTTGCTGGGTGCATCGGGGACATCGGGTCCCATCGCTCGATTCACGGCTTGCATATCTTCTGCTTGTAGTTCTTGTACATGTCCGGTTTGTTCGTTGATAACAAGCCGGGGTGGTGATACCTCTGTCTGAGTCGTCATGTAGCTGTATGGTATGCCTCTGATTGGTTCGGGAATATGTAACTCAGCTGTTCGCACAGCTAGTGCATCTACTTCTGGCGAATGTGTTTCAATATGTTCTGGTTCTTCATTTGTTTCCGAGCGGGTTGGAGGTCGTTCACCAGTGTCGCTTGTGGTTGCTGGTGTATTTGCTCGTATTTGTAGTTCCGTCCTTGGTGGCTCGTCTTCAAGGTTTCGTTCTTCTTGTCCGTCGATTGTTCCTTGTTGGCTTATTGGTTGTGCTTCAGTTAATGGAATGTTGATGTTTAGATCGTCGGCCGCTGGTCTTGTTGCTTCAAAGTAGCTGTTGGTATTGCTCCACCATAGCTCCACCCAGCAACAACGTTTGCGGTTGAAAACTACGGGATGATACCTTTGTGAGGTAGCTGCTTCCGCGTAGTATCCTGTGTTGGCCTTGTCGTTCCTTCTTGTGTCTGGTACGTGTCGCCACCTAACTCGTCCTACTAGGTATCGAGTAGGTGCGTCTCGTTCTCTTGCTTCAATTCGATAGGGTTGGAAGTCCCACCTGTCTTTGGTGTTGATTGTCGCCACGGCATTCAATGTAGAATAGTAGAGCTTGGTTTTAATGTTACGTGCAAGCAGCACGTGAGCCTGACTTAGGCAACGTAGAGGTGAACGTGGTGACTTAGTAAATCCTCAAGCGCGTAGGCTGAGTAATCGTCTCAACGCTCAAAGGCGGAGTTCGTATACTTGTCGAGATACAAGCGCGGTTGTATCTTGGTCTTCGCTTGCTTTTGCCTTTGTCGACAGACAATGAGAGAGATAGAGGAACTGAGACCTGGATAACTCGAGTGTACAAGAAAACCAAGCTATCGACCACACCAGTCGATAGCTTCCTTATAAAGATACCGTCGGGGTCCGCCTTCGTCAGCGAGACCGCCACTACTACTGATACCACTAATCATATGTGTAATCGTACATCCATTCCATCAGTCATTGTACAGTAATGATCACCAATCGTCAGTCATCATATTGGTAAGTATTCAGGAGCGACTCGTCATCCCGCTTACCACGATCGTCACCCGTAACAACATGCCATTTGACCACTAGACTTCTTTACTGGTGTATTCCATCATCTCTTCTGTGTGTATAGCTGTTTGGATTCTGCTTCTTCAATAACTCACATCTCACAGAAGTGTTTATCCCACCACTGCTCAAGCACACATTACCTGGAGAGGCCCATTTCCACCATCTCAAACCACATGCCAGACATCACTCCTACACATGTACATTAGTGTGCCATTCACACACATGCAGCCTTAACCTCACAACACATTTGGGGGACAAGTGATCATCATTGGAAACTGAATCAATTACAAATATTCTGTAGCGTTTCCACCAAACGCTGATCCGACTTGGATCCGAAGGCTTCCTTGAATCAAACGATGAGCTAAGCGCACGGCTTACAACTCAACAAGAACTCGTGAAGGGCGAATAACCAGGAAAGGTCCCCTTGAAGTGGCCTAACAAGGTGATGGCTTTGACACACAAGTTGGCAACAAGATGAGATGCTAGTCACACAGACCAATGACTCTGCTATGAGAATGCTTTGAATAGAACCTGAGAGAAATACAGGTGGAAGTCCAAAACAACTAAGCTAACGACTACTGACAATACCTGCCTAGTATATATAGTACTTTCAAGCTAGCTTTAAAGCTGAGCTCGAACTATAGTAAACACGACCTACGACCTTATCTGCCAATAGGAATTGTCCATCAAGCCACAGGGGCTTATCATGAAACATACAGTACATGAGGCATAAGGCCCCACATGAGTCAGAGATAACACAACCATGAGTCAGAGATAAGAACAACACATGACTCACAAATGACATCATAGAATACTAGAACAATAGAGAACCAAGATAACAAATGTTAGGGCGCAATACCAGCGCATCAGAACCTGTTCCATCAGAACTTGAACCACAAAAGGAAATGTCTAGACCTTCAGCTGTCAGGAATCGCCTCTGACCTCGTGCCTACCATGGCCCTTCTAGAACCTTCCATAATCTTCCATTCTTGATACAACACCGAAGTCCCCTGAGTTATGGCTTAGGTCAGATACATACTGTGACCTGGGACTTGACCTCCTCTTCTACACGTGATATCTTCTTTGGCCTCTCGGGAATCTCACATCCGAGGAAACGTTACATTATACAAAGCTCTTCCATCCTTGAAGTCCCATGACTTATGGGTTAGACCAGATACAAGGCATGATCTGGGACTTTCACGTGACAGATCACGTGACCCTCATCCTTCCTGTAACACTTGTGCCAGCGTCTGGAGACGACGGGTGGACGATCATTCCACTCACTAACTGGCGTATACGGAGGGCTTCATCCTCTTCTACTTCATAGTTTTCTTCTTCTGCCGCAGGATATCCGTCTGCCTGGGCCCATACGAGAGCGCGAACCTCTTCTTCTTCTTCGCTATATGTTGGCTGACCTAATACCCATGTGTGCGCTTCTGGGTAGTCTTGACAGTTCTTCCAGTGCTCATGAGTGCACCTACGACGTTTCGTGCGCGCAGTGGTCGGAACGATGTCACCACGTGACATATTCTCTCAGCAAGAAATGGCTGCAAGATCCTGCCATTTTCAAGAAAGTTTTAATGTGTGAATGTAAATTGTTTTATAAATAGTATTTACTGTTTATAAACAGTTTACAATGGTTTACTATCTATTTACTGGGTTTGGAGTAAACATAAACTAAATGGTTGGAGCCTTAGGCGCGCCCTCGTAACGCGACGATTCTGAGTTTGAACTTAGCATGGTAAATTCCGAAGCAGTGCTGCCTTGCGCTGGTCTTGGACTAGTACAGTATGTCCACCAACAGATACAGTAACGCCTCCCAAAGCGCACCTGATCGATTACTAGTAGTGGCTGAACCATATCCGTCTCTCACGTATATAAACGACTGTGCGGCACTTCTATCTCAATCTCATTCGACTTCTTTACTAGTCGCGCGAAGGTACACACAATCAACTCGGCTCTAAATATACGGCGACATGTATTTTGATGTAGGTTCGCTCCAGCTTCGGCGAATTCCTGACCGTGTTCACGTATACTACAGCACGAGCAGAACTCTCCCCCTCCGGTTGGACGTCGCGGACCCGGAGGCTTTAAGGCCCACCCGCAGGCCACACCCCGGCCCCCACCTTCTGGAGCTGATCCCAAGTATGTGGAATGCGTCACTATGCCACATACGTCCGCTGCGAGCTATAGCCGATAACTGTTCCCATAAATAGGCTCTGGGAGTGGTTCGACAAAGTTGACAAGGACCAGTCGGGTGATATCGATGCAACTGAGCTCCGTCAGTGCTAGTTGAATTCGGTTCTCGCCTTTTCCGTTTATGCTTCCCCCAGAGACTGCCCTGATTAACGGAGATTGGTCCCGTGCGTACCTCTGGATGTTGACCTCTGCGACTGGCGTAGATCGTTGACAACATTGCGTCTATAGACTTTGATCTTAATACCGTCAACCTTCTCATGAACATCGTCGTATGTGTGGTTTCATGGACCTCTGTACCTCACACCTTATCCCTTTTCCCACATTCGGGTGTCAAGGACCACGATCGGAATGATCGGATCGACTTCGACGAGGTTTGCATATTTCGTGACCTGGTACCTTCGAAAGCACTGCTGACCCGTTCGCCATAGTTCGCCGACTTGTGGAAATTCATAAAGGTGTGCATACGTCCCACACCAAAAGCATCTAACGATAACGCACCAGGGCTGGCAACGCACTTTCGACCGCTTCGACAGCGATAAGTCTGGCACCATAGATCGTGCTGAGCTGCAGAATGCTTTGACGGACTTCGGCTACGTCGTCACTCCGCAGCTGCTTACTATCCTGCAGCACAAATACGGTCTGTGCTGATGGCATCGCCTTTTCTATCTGCAATTACTCATCCAAGGCATGACAGCACCTGCGCCCCAGGCCCATAGTCCCAAATCAGGGAATCCACCGGGCATCACTTTCGACCGCTTTGTGCGCGCGTGCGTCGTTCTTCACCAAGTAACCAAAGCGTTCCACGACTTCAACACCGACGGCAATGGTTTGGTAAACATTGACTATCTCCAATTCCTGAAGGCCGTCCTGTCGATGCCCTAAACGGATGGTAATTTCCAAAGGAGCTTGTTTTTGTGGAATTCGTTGGGGACGTTTTTTTGTAAGGGAATGAAATAAAGTACTTCTACGTTGAGCAGCCTCGTATCCGCTGACCCGGATCTCGCATTATGAATCTGGTGTTGTTTTCCTTGCCTCCCGTTCATAGTCAAAATAGCAGATGACCATCGATGACTCCTTGCAGATGTTTGAAATACCAAATTATCCCTTTTCTGACGAATTCTTTTTGTGGTTGTTCCAGCCGTAGCTGGTAGAGCCCATGTGATCAATTCAAAGCAGGCTGACCACGCACCGTAAATATTGGGAAACCCATACATATGAGGCCGATAGTGGGCACAAAGAACACACCTTTATTTGGGCCCACCAAGTCATACTGTCAGCATTTGAGTCAATGGAACTCGGATTGTCTGATCTCCATTCTCCACGATCAACTGCGTTTCCTCACACACCATTGGCTTGACATGACCGGTTCGACATAATAGCCGACGTCGACTTCTTATCCGTAACACCATTAAATTCCTGCATGAAGTCATCTGCCGGTGCTCTCTAGACAGCAGCCAAGAGGCAAAGGCAAAGAAAACACCAGCAACGAACCCAATTGATGACACCCGATTCAAATCAGCGGATGACTAGTCTGTTCAACGTGCCAGTAGTTTTCTTTCTCATTCTTACAAAAAAAGCTCCAAAACTCTTCCTAATTATCAAACGCCTTTGCTATTATGGGAAGCTAAGGTCTCCAGGTACTGGTGGTAATTGATCTTTATCTAACCATCGCGGTCGGAGTCGAGAGCTTTAAACGCCTCGGTAACTTGGTGAAGAACAACCCAGGCACGCACGGAGCGGTCGAACGTGATTCCTGATGAAGTCCCTGGGTTGGGACTGTAGCTTTGTGGAGCATACGCCCTCACAGCTTAGACGAGTTGGTGCGGATAGCAAGTGCAACATCAGCAGTACAGACCGTATTTGTGCCGCAAGATATTGAGTAGCGACCGGAGTGACAATGTAGCCGAAGTCGGTCAGAGCATTCTGCAGCTCAGCACGATCGATGGTGCCAGATTTATCGCTGTCGAACCGGGCGCAGTGGCCTTGCCAACTATAGTGCGCTATCGTCGGATGTTTGATTGTGGGATGTGAATAGAAAGGGGTGCAAACCTCTATGTATTTCCACAAGCGGACTAACTACAGTGAACGGGTAAGGAGTGCTTGGGAGCGGGGTCAAGTCATGGAATTCAAAACCTTGTTGAAACCGATCCGACAATTCCTATCGCGGTCCTTTACAGGCGAAAAGTGGGGGAAATGAGCTGTGAAAGGGAGGCAACGACATCAAACATACGAAGATGTTTATGAGAAGGTTGACAGTGTTGAGATCAAAGACTATATAGGTGATGTCGTCGAGTATCCGCGCCAATCAGTAAGATCGACATTTGGGGTACGCACAGGTCCGATCTCCATTGACCAGCGCTCTCTCTGGGGGAAGCATGAGCGGTATGGCGAAGGCCCGAAGAAAACTAGCATTCACGGAGCTCCGTCGCATCGATTTCGTCCAATTGGTTCGCGTCGGCACCGTCGAAATACTACCAGAGCATGTTTATTTTAAAGGCTGTCATCTATAACTCGCAACAGGAGTATGTGGTGCACGTCAATTACTCGTGGTCGGCACCGGAAAGTGGGGGCGAGGTGTGGACTGTCGGTCGGGCGCAAAGCCTCCGGGTCCACTAGATCCTACTGGCGGAGGGGTACCGTCCTACTCTTGCACGTATACTATTTGGGGACAGTTAGGAATTAGCTTAGGCTGGAACAAAAATGCATCGTCGAACGTGTTTCTGTGAATCTAGGGACGGAGGTTGAGGCCTGAAAACTGGTGATAAGAAAAATAATTAGTCTTTGTGAGTTGGAAAAACTCCTCGCACGCCGATCTCGCACGAAGATCGTTGCTTCTTGTTTCGAGCCTCACTGCTTGGTTGTCCGAGAGGCGCGACTGGGGCGCGCGGGGGGAGAGAATGAGGTCCGGCCCGGGGCCGGGGCACTGGGAGCGAATGAGGAGCGGGACTAGAGCGGGAACAGGAAAACGGACAGATCACCGGGTCTGCTAGCGTGGAGTGGTATATGACACTATAGACGAAGTGCTTCTCGAGCGAAGATTTGGGGCACGGCTCCGACTCGGAGGTGATGTCGCGAAGGGTGCCATAGAGTGTACCAACCGATGTTTGCTAGATATTCCCGGAAGCGCGTCCAGCGCCAACTGTGATAGTGCTATGCGCATCACTATTCCTACCCACCTGGAAGGAGCCGACGACGCACCTTGGAACCCGATTTTTCCAGGATTTCCGTGTCATGTACCACCCTACCATCCCCGTCCCGGAAAGCTTCCGGCTCGGCTGCGCTGGAACAGGCCAATGACGGAACAGTGCCCCAGCCTATGTCAGCTTGCAGCGAGCATAAGTAGGTTATGTGACTGGGGCAG